>APFE030590593.1:121456-131918 GCA_000404065.3 Pinus taeda
TTTTTCCCCATAGAAGATTCATTCTCATTTTGTTAGAAATAGTTTTTCTTTTCTTTTTTTTTTATATAAATAAAAACAGTTGTAAATGGTTACTATAGGTATTCACGGAAAAGACACCAATTCTCTTTAAGATTTTTGAGATTTCCGCTTGTATAAATGGCAAAATTTCTTTTTAGAATCTGATCTTTATTATTGACAAATACAGTTAAAAACTTTAGCCTAGATATGATACTAGTTTCAACTTCAAAAAATTTTGACGAAAGCAACCTTTAGCAAAGAAATTGTTTTATATCAGCAAAATGAAAGGTATCAATAACAAAATAAAGATTCTCTGTAAAAACAACTGTTTTCAAACTCTATTATTATCGTCCAGAGCTTTCTTAAGGAAAACAATGACTTCCTCCCTGCTAGAGAAAATCGCAGCATTCAGAGGAACAATCCATGAATACACTTTATCTTAAAGAATAAGAGGTCTCATCACAAGCCGGCTTATCATGATCATAGATATTATAACTTGCTGACTTTGCCAATATTGTCCATCAAAACAGGGCAATGACTCAAGATTGTTGAAATCAAAAGACAAGGGGTCTCATCACGAGCCAGCTTGTTCAGCAAGAGTGTAAATCAAGTGAATGACTATGTCATAATTTGGCTACCAAACCAAGACATTGTTCTTTAAAGATAAAAAAGAAAATGAAAGAAAAAGTGTCAATGTGGGTTTTTCTTTGAAAGTTGTAGATCACCTTAACCAGGATAAAGGATCATTGTTGGGTAACAGGTAGCCCTATCGAGGCTATGGATGCCTGCTGGCAGCAGAGGCTCTACCTATGACAAACGAGCATATTTTAAAAAACTGGCACACAGAGAAAACTTTATTTTATCTTTACAAGACTAAGTAATGGCTGATGTAAATACAAAGACAAGCCTGAGGAAGCAAACAAATTGGAATAAAAAGAGGTTGAAACAAAATGTCATTGATAGGATAAGGCATAATGTACTCCATCTGTCCATAACAAAATTTAGATTTATGAAAATTTTTCTGTTTTGGAAGTTAAGATTCAATAAGAAAAGCAGAGATAACTGGTTCTTCCATGTGAATCGCCATTGTTGTGGCCACCAACAACCCCCCTCCTTCCTTAGTATTAGTAATAACATAAAACAAGTGGGGAACCTTAGTAAAAAATTCAAAAAAAAAATTGTATTATACTCCTTAAAAATATATCACATCGCGAGAAGAGAGTAGAACATTTCTTTATGAGCACAATAAAAACTGTGAAAAAGCGACGCGAAATTCATCGCATCGCATACATTAAGAAGCGCCCATAAATGAAGATCTTAAGAAATCTCCGATGGCCGATATGCGAAATCGCATGTCGCAACATTGCTTAAACAACACACAATGATTTAACACGATCTATGATCTTGCGATAAACGCGATGCTACGATGCTGCGATGCTACAATCTGCGATCTGCAATCTGTGATATCACAATCTTGACAAAATGCGATAACGCGATAACATAATGTAAGTTGTAGAAATCACCCATCGCAAATTTTCCTCGGCTCAACATTCAAGAAAAGCTGTCAGTAAACCAAAAAATTGGATGCGCACCTTAAAGAAAATTAATGAATGTACGCCAAAGTGTTAATGAAGGACAGTTTTGTGTTTGTCGAAGACTCAGTTCACAATGGGTGGCATTATTTTATACATTTGTAGAGCTTAGAGATTTCGCGTCAGTATTTATTGTCATTACTCTTTTCCTTTGCGTGAACTGCAGGAATGAAAAACAGGAAACATCTAAAGAAAAAGGGAAAGCGTCAACGCTCAGAGACAGAGAAGAGATGCCCTCTTAAACGGATACCTCATGCAACGCAACCGCAGATTCCAGAGTATTTCTGAACAGATGCTGAAATCAGTAGCCGACTCAACACTCAGGGTCAAAAGCTCACAAAAGCAGCATGTTTACAAAAAATCCTGAAGCTTATACTCGGTAAAGGAAAAGGCGCTAAAGGCGAAAAATGCACCAGAAAGGCCCGGATCAAAGAACGGAGTTAGTTTTCGATGCGTTAAGAAAATTGTTCAGAAAGTAAGGTCCCTAACTTGCTTAGTCATTCGCAAGTCCGGAAATTAAGGAGAAAAAGTAAAAATAGTTAGGAATTAGATTCGAATTTTTAGAAATAAGTTTGCTTAGAAAAAGGGCGGTCATTTAAACCGTATCCTAAATTTATGTAATTAAGTTATTTAGTTAGGAGTATTTAAACCCTTCTCATGCATTTAGAGAAGGGTCCAGGAATTTGTCAAAAACTTATCCTTAGAACATGCACTTTTGCACCCTCAGAGGAGGTTTTGATGAATGAAAGGATCAAGATTTATTGATGTTTGCATTTGATATCTGCTACTAGTGTTGCACTTCTATACTCTTAGTAGATATTAGAACAAGGAGAGATAAATCATTGTTGCTTGAAGCTTATGAGTAGGACCAGTCATAAATGGTACTTTTATCTCTTGACCATTTCTGCTTATATTCTTAAAAGCAATATACAGTTTTTTAGTTGCTTATATGTTATTACATGAATGTTTGTGTTACCATTTGGCACTTTTATACGGTGGAGCCATTTATTTATGTTTAATGTGTGAATAACTTATTATGCGATATGTTGTTCACAACTGTTTTGCCTAACTTTTTATGCAAAGTGGTTCATCTTAATTGATTTCCATTCTTATAATCGCTGAATGATTTTTATTACCAGTTATTATTTGAAATCTCTTTAGATCGCATAATAGAAGAATTACATCCCAGGTTAGCATAGATTAGATGTGTTTTTTTCATTAGATTACAATAGCAAAGAGTTAGATTATAGTTTAGATAGGAACTTTTAGATCAGCAACATTCGATTCTGCACACACACACACACCCTTAGATTGGGAAACTGGTCCCATTATCCCTAGTTGGACCCGCTATACCAAACGGATAAGGAGCTGCCAACCAAGGTCCGGACCGGGCGGTTATCCCCCTTGTTGTCGACCCGATTTCGGGGCTTCAACATATTTGGCGCTAGGAGGGCTTGAACATGTTGTCTGTTGGAGTTGTGGACAATTGTGATATTTGAATTAGGATGGCTTCTCTCAAACTTCCCATTTGGAGTTGTATCCATGTTTGCGCCTCTTCCAACACCCCACCTGAAGTGGTAAGACTCTTGTCTCAGTTAAAATTCAATGGTAAGAGTAATTCTTCCGCTTTTAATAATGCCCTTCAATTTATTCAAAGTGTTTTAAGTTCGAACATCCAAGGAATTGACGAAGGCATTTTATGCAGAATTTTTACTCTCACATTCACAGCAAAAGCAAGAAACTGGTGTAGAACCCTCCCAGTTGCCTCAATTCACAGCTGGGACCAATTTGTCAAGGCTTTCATTTGTAAATTTGATTGCTATGATTATGATCAGGTATATGATGAAATTGAATATCTACGAAAAGAAGATGAATCTGTTAGGGATTTTAATATGCGATTTCATCTTAATTGTCTAAAATATGATATTGAGAATGAACTCATGAATGAAGAATCTTCAAATTGTGTTGAGCATAACTATTCCCTGCCTCCTATGCCTGATCTAGCAGAAATTAGTCCAAGCCTTGTTCCATTTTCTTCTAATATGAATGAAAATTCCAATTTGAATATGTGAATCACTCATGATGAAGAAACTTTCCAAAGATTTGGAGACATGCCTGCTCTAATACAAGAGGACACAAGCAAGAATGTTGAAAGAAAGCCTGCCTTGGAGCCAAAAACAACTTGGAGACAAGGTTAGATAATATCATCACAAGTCGACAAATGCAGATGTCAAGGTTAGAACAACAAACTAATTCTCTTTTGGAAAATACGAACACACAAAGGTATGATCTAAAGCCTAATGTCTACGATGAATGTGATGAACAAGAATTTTTTCACGATGATATTTTCAAAGGCATTTTTTAAGTGTCACATTTTTCTCTTTATCCTGATGTTTTTAGTGATGATAATTTTCTTCCCCTCAGTATTAATGATATCCAAAAAAGTACAGAGGATTACCCAAATGAATCACCATTAGGATTTCAAGATAAAGAGACAGCTATAGAACCCACTTTTGCCATTTACAAACATGAACAACTTGACCTTCCCTTTTTGAATATACTGGATGAAAAAGAGAAATCTAGGGAATCCTGCGAAGTCATTTATGATAGCTAGTTAGCCGATGATAATGTTGATTTATCTCAAGTAACTCAATAGAGCTCAGATAATGAGAGATATTCTAATTCAAGAATTATACCAGCCAATCCTCATTTCAGAGTGACGGATCATTTGCATGATTTTACTATCCAAGACAATATCCCGGTCTATGATTCATATTGTGAGCAAACCACCATGCCTGTTCCCAATCATAATTTGTTTTCTGATTCACAAGATGAAATTCGAAATTACTCAGATCCCATAATTTTGGCCAGTTCTTGTGAAAAAGAAGATATTTCAAATCAATCCCAGTTGTGTTATAACATTAGTTGTACAGATAATCATTACATTCTTTCTCGCCTGCATCCATTTTGTATAAAATTGGATTGTGTTATAAATTTTCAGACTTTTGATAGATTGCTATGGTATATTGAGCACCTTATCAAAGCACATTCGAGAGATGCGTTACCATTTTGGAAAACTGAATTGTGTCATGGAAGTATAGAACTTTTTCAATTCCAAGATCAATCAATATCAACCTTCCTTAAAAAACTTCTATGTCATCCAAAACATCATCAATGAGAGAGTATTTTTGGAAACTTGCCAGCAATTCACGATAATTGATAATTCTCTTTTGGGAAAATTCCATCTATTATTCATTGTTTTTTTAGTGATTTATATGTGGAACTTTCTTTTACGAGAAAATTGCTAAAAGCTTGACTTTAACCGCATAATAGATTTCAGGCCATTAAAATTAAAGCTCATACACAAACAGCTGTCATTTTCCATGACGATCACCAATCCATAACAGAAATTCATCCTGATTTTTATGATCCAATAGGTATCCAATTGGAAAGAAGATTTCATAAAGAAGAAATTTCAAGCGGAATTCTGACTGAAGTTACACTTTCTAATTCCACATTCAATGTTGACAGTCCAAGAAAAGTTTTATTCTTAACACTGATGTTTAAAAGGTACATACGTGAAGGAATAAAAATGAAAAGATGGTTTCACTGGAAATATCATTTTACCTAGTCAATTTTTCTGTATATAGTTAAAATAGGAGTAGAGTAATCTAGCTAGGTTATTAGGCGGATAATTTAATTTTTAAAAGTTGATAGGCAAAATAAAAGAAGAAATTATCCCTATTATGTACATAATCCAAGGGAATAGTTACCTCTCATTTCTTTAAATATTTTTCCCCCTAATAAAATCTGTTGTGGTTAACAGCATTTGACATTTACTAAAGACACCATCTCTCTTTCAGATTTTGAACTTTTGCTTATATAAATAGCAAGTCTTTTGGAAACTTGATCTTTATTATTATTAGATGTAGTTAAAAACTTTAACCCAGATACGATACTAGTTTCAACTTCAAAAAATTTGATGAAAGCAATCTTTAGTGAAGAAATTGTTTTATATCAGCACAATGAAAGGTATCAATAACAAAATTAAGATTCTCTGTAGAACAGCCATTTCCAAAAAACTCTAATATTGTCATCCAGAACTTTCTTAAGGAAAAAAATGACTTCCTCCCTGCTAGAGAAAATCGCAGCATTCAGAGGAACAATCCATGAATACACTTTATCTTAAAGAATAAGAGGTCTCATCACGAACCGACTTATCATGATCACAGATATTATAACTTGCTAACTTTGCCAATACTACCCACCAAAATAGGGCAATGACTCAAGATTGTTGAAATCAAAAGGCAAGGGGTCTCATCACGAGCCAGCTTGTTCAGCAAAAGTGTAAATCAAGTGAATGACTGTGTCATAATTTGGCTACCAAACCAAGACATTGTTCTTTAAGAATAAAAAGAAAATCAAAGCAATAAGTGTCAATATGGGTTTTTCTTTGAAAGTTGTAGATCACCTTAAGCAGGATAAAGGATCGTGCTTTTCAAAGAATTACTTCATGTAAGGTGACATATTTGATGTATCTGCTGCATTTAAAACTCTCCCATCACCTTTCTTGATCAGTCATTTCCATTTCACTTGTGAGCCGCAAGAACAGAGAACAGAGGACTATACAAAGCAATACGCAGGAAGAAATGGGAAAGAAAAATAAAGCTCAGAGCTCCGAGGTGAAGGGAATGGCACCTTTATATACAGACACATCTTGCAACAGAGACGCAGGGATATCAACATGGGAAGGCATGTACAGACTGCTTGAAGAAGAAAACCCCAGAATAATGAAGGTTACCGCTGGCTCAGACTCACAAGGTTCTTCCAAAGCATCCCTAGAAGAATTAGCATGCTCATTCCTACATAGGAATAGCAGCTACGATAACAAGTATTCTCATTGACTGTATAAATGAGAATTTGCACAGAGCGAATTTAATCGCTGAAACTACTCCGGGATATTTACCAAACAAACCAAAATTAGAGGAGGGTTGGAAGCAGAAAGCACAAGAAAAGGAAAAAGAAATCCAAGTACTAAAAATATTAAATTGGGAATGTTACTCGACATATTTGGTAAAACCGCATAGTCAGTGGATGACCGTGAAATGTATCATAAATGTGGCTGAAAAAGTGGTGCCAAAACTCATCGATTTTGTTTTCTCAGCCCAATTCAAAGCAGAAGTTAGCCAACCGACTCTCCTTAAACAAATGTTGAATACATGCAGCTTTAAAGACCAGATACAGAAATGGTTTAGTTTGGAATCTTATTTTTGCTTGAAAATTAGATTAGAAAAAGGGCGGTCATTTGAAAACCGCATCCTGATTTTTTGTAAATAAACTATTATTAGATTTAGTTAGTAGTATTTAAACCTTCTCATGCATTTAGAGAAGGGTCCAGAAATTTATCAAAAACTTGTCCTCAGAACATGCACTTTTGCACCCTCAGAGGAGGTTTTGATGAATGAACGGATGAAGATTTATTGATGTTTGCCTTTGGTATCTGCTACTGATGTTGTACTTTTGTACTCTTAGTAGATATTAGAACAAGGAGAGATAAATCATTGTTGCTTGAAGCTTATGAGTAGAACCAGTCATAAGTGGTACTTTTATCTCTTGACCATTTCTACTTATATTCTTAAAGCAATATATAGTTTTTAGTTGTTTATATGTTATTACATGAATGTTTGTGTTACCATTTGGCACTTTTGTACGGTGGAGCCATTTATTTTTGTTTAATGTGTGAATAACTTATTATGCGATATGTTGTTCACAACTGTTTTGCCTAACTTTTTATGCAAAGTGGTTCATCTTAATTAATTTCCATTCTTATAATCGTTGAATGATCTTTATTACCAGTTATTATTTGAAATATTTGTAGATTGCATAATAGAAGAATTACATCCCGGGTTAGCATAGATTAGATGTGCTGTTTTCATTAGATTACAATAGCATAGAGTTAGATTAAAGTAGTTTAGATAGGAACTTTTAGATCAGCAACATCAAATTATGCACACACACACCCTTAGATTTGGAAACTGGTCCCATTATCCCCAGTTGGACCCGCTATACCAAACGGATAAGGAGCTGCCAACCAAGGTCCGGACCGGGCGGGTATCCCCCTTGTTGTCGACCCGATTTTCGGGGCTTCAACAGGTTACAACTGTGATAGTTACAATATGATCATTATTACAAAATTGGATTTTTTTCAACCAATTGATCAACAAGAAGATATATTTCCATCCATCTCTCAACAAGAGCAAGACGAATTTGGCTTTGCAGCTGAGATTTGGAGGACGGCCGCAATAGCAAATCTAAGAAAATCGTGCTCAAAGAACCCTGTGTTTCCCTCAATACAAGCCCAATTTGGGAAAACCGTTCTTTAAAAAGTTAATTGGGTCTGTTCTGGACAAAACCCATGTTCCGGATTTTCCATATTCTTCTTCATTTGGTCAGAACCTCAACCGCAAAACTATCACTGCTTATTCCAGCAAATTTCTGAGTTGGCGCTTTTAAAAATCAAATCTTCAATCTGGAAATTACCTTGGAGGCTAAAAATGGTGAATAATGTTATAACCAACTTATTAAAACTATCATTGATAAAATAATTGATAATCATCAATTTATTAGAAATAAAGGAAGATAAATAATATTCATCCATAAGAGCATAAATCATTTATAAAATGGATTTAAATGATAAATTATAACAAATGATATAATAGAGAAGAGTAAAAATGGATGAAATAAGTGTTACAAAGTGGTTGTATTCATGGCCCAACATACCCCCACACCGAATATATTGCATGTCCTCATGCAACAAAAAACTGAATATATTGCATGTCCTCATGCAATTCAAAGACAAAACCCATGTGTTAACCAAGCAATAAAAAATGTATTCATCCCAGCTCATGAAATGGATAGAACAAATGAATCCTTCCTTAATTAATGAATATTCAATTTTAGCAATTTTGATGACGGCATAACAATGAAGTTGCAGTAAAATATGATATAAGTGACAACAACCTTCATTAACCATTTTCCCAAAAACTACAAACCATATTTTGTTGAAATTGTGCAAGTAGATTTCAACTATATTAATGCTTCTATGATCCAAAAATCAGATCGTTTTGATGCACGGATCATGAGATATGAACAAAATGGTTGTAGGTGAGAGTGCATGATTTCTGAAATTTTATGAACCAATTTAACTTGAAATGATCTGGGTTTATGTACTTTAATGATACCTCTGTGTTTTCCAAAAATCACAAGAATTGAGTTCATAGTTTTAAAAGTATTATGGAAATCAATTTCTGCACTGAAATTGTATGCCTTAAATGAGAAAGAAAATAGAAAACATCCATCATGCGTAGCAATTCCTCCCCATCTCTAAAAAATTAACATGCCCTCATGCGATTCTAGAAAACAAATAGAGGTGGTCACTACTATCTGTTGAAGTTTATGCTTGGTGTAAAACAACATGGAATAATGGAGGTGTTGAGAATGAATAAGAATAACAATGGATGATAAAGAATATGAATGACATGGTCATAAGAAAGAAATGAATGAAAGCAACACTCCCACAAACTGAAAGATGATATGCCGCTGAAAAAGGGGAAGTGGTAAAGATGGGGAATGAAGGATGATAAATAATGCTCAATGGATTTTCATTAAATTCTCCTAAATTCGTAATAAATCAGAAAATTGTGCTATTTTACATCAAGTTTTACCTCCAAAAAGAAAAATGTGGAATGACATATGTACTAACAGTTGTTGAAGCTGATGTAGGCAAAGTTGGTGTTGAAAGTGATGCAAAAGGTGGAATCTAGGCAAGCACATCATGTCTGCAGAATTTTTCACCTTCACAAGTTGTTTGAGCCTCTGTCATTAGTTGCAATAGTGTGGTCATGCTGCGAATAAAGTTTCCCCCCATTCTTATTGTTGTCCAGTAAAAAATCACTATTTTACATACAATGTTCTTGAATCCATAGTGTTAGTTTTGAATAGCAACAGATAAGATGCATGCAAAAATTTCAAGCAGAAAAAATTTTGTATACATGCAATACTGATATGTTGTCAAATCAACAAGTTATGGCAAAGTGCAGTAACCATATCGCATGCTATCCCATAATGCATACATTTCCCCCTCCAATTCGAAAAGGGATTCCATGACCATAAAGCATATGAAAGGTGTTGTGCTGACAACAAGGTAAGGGAATGAATAGTATAGCAGTAAATGAAGCGGAGTACACATATCAATGATAGGACGGCGAGAGTTATGGTTATAATGAGAGCAGAGTATGTAAAAATAGTTATGAATAAAAGATAGGACACTTTGGATTGATGATAAGTTATGCGAAAAAAGAAAAAGAACAACAATATGCCAAAAATATGCTTTACTGATAGTATGCTAGCTGAAAATGATGTGATTGATCATAAAACAATTTCTCATGCATAAAGGTTCAAAATAGGGAAAAAAAATTAAGGAAATAACTTCTCCGATAAAAAGAAAAAATAAGAAAAAAGGTATTATAGTAATAATTGACTATAAGATATAACTTCAATACCATAAGCAGAGCCTCTGCTGCCAGCAGGCATCCATAGCCTCGACAAGGTTGCTTTTTAACCCATATGAACCAGAATCCTCAATTTATAACTAGAGAGTTCTAGTGTTGTTCTACAGAAGAGATCAGTGTGTTGGCGTGGTAACCAAATAACCACACTGCCATTCACTGGGATGTAGCAAAAGTGATCAGGCCGGCTCGTGATGAGACTCTTGTTCCAAGGATAATTTGGCTATTCAGTGGATCATAACCCTGGTGTGGTGGCCATAATGGGAATGTCACTTTGTTACAGCC
>APFE030590600.1:8139-22599 GCA_000404065.3 Pinus taeda
TTTCATCTTGGATATTTTTTTAGTATAATATAGTTTGAAATATATTTTGAAAATTTATTTTAGTTTTATATTGAAAAAACCAAATATATTATATATTAACTTAATTTTTAAAAAATTATTACCTTTCCAAAAAAAAATATATTATTGTGATAGTATTAGTGTGGGTAATAGATAAGTAAATAAACTGAAATAGGATGATTTCCCATTTTAGATAAGTAAATATTTAAATAAGAAACTGATTAATTAAGCCGAAGGCTTCTTATGGTGAGGCTTCTTGCCTCATGACATTGTTCATATTCTCATCAGCTGCCACTTCATATTCGAATATGCCATTCGCGGGAGTGGTAATGAGCGAAAAAGGTGTCAAATTCGCTTTAACCCCTTCGCCAACGAAATAATAATCAACATAAGTGATTTAATAATGGTTTTGCAAATCAAGGTCCCCCATGGCGGCTTTGATAATCTCAAACCTCGACCCCATAAGTTCCTGATGAACTTTCCCAATCTTAGAAAATGGAGGATAAGGTCACCTCATAGTCGTTTTGAAGGACCTGAAATTCTTGCAGCCACCCTCAGAGGTGAAAGAAATTTTGAATTCACTGCATAATATGGTGCTCACCAAAGAAAACAGCAGCGCTGCTAGCAGCAACAGGCTTCAATAGAGGTTCGAGGCATTTGTCCGCGAGAATCACGGGTTGAGGATTCAGAATTTGATGTTGGTGAAGGAAATTGATGGAAGAAGGAAGGAGAATAAGTGAGTTAGATTTGAGAACGCGACTCTGTCTCGTGATTTTCAGGGATACAAAGGCTCGTCGTCGCTAGATCTTCTGAGGTCGAAGATGGAGGTGGAGGAAGTGACGGGGAATTCTTCTTCTTCTTCTGTCAGTGATGGTTGTTTGAATTTTGACATGGTCAAACGTATTCTTGTTGTGCTGGAGGAGCTCCCTATGTACGTCAGTTACCTTGACACTAACCTACGACATATCTGGTCTGATGACTCCATGAGCGATTTTAACGAGGTAAGTAGGGAAACCCTTTCTAATTATCTGCATTTTCTTCATAATGGTTGAAATTGAATTAAGGTGAATCACGTTTTTATGAAGGACCTGAAATTATTTCAACCACCCTCAGAGGCGCAAGATATTTTGAATTAACTGCATAATATGGTGCCCATTGAAGAAAATGGAAGCGTTGTTAGTGATAACGGGCTTCAACAAATGCTCGAGGCATTTGTCCGCAAGAATCACAGGTTAAGGATTCAGAATTTGATGTTGCTGAAGGAAATTGATAGAAGCAAAAGGTAGAACGAGCAGCTTAGATCCGAGAACACGGCTTTCGCTCGTGAGTTGCAGGGATTCAAAGGTTCGCTATCGCTAGATCTTGTGAGGCCGATGATGGAGGTGGAGGAAGTGACTAGGAATTCTTCTTCTTCTTCTTCTTTTGTCAATGATGGTTGTTTGAATTTTGATGTGGCCAAACGTATTCTTGTTGCACTGGAGGAGCGTCTTGTGTACATCAGTTACATTGACATTAACCTGCGGCATATCTGGTCTGAGGACTCCATGAGCAATGCTAACAAGGAGGCAAGTAGGGAAACCCTTTCTAATTATCTGCATTTTCTTCACAATGGTTGAAATCGAAATAAGTCGAATCACATTTTTATTTTTGTTTAATTAAAAAAATACGAAGCCGTTCAACGGAGTGAAAACCAATTTTTCACGACAACTTGATGAATGCCAGGCAGTCGGGAGTGTGCTTTTTATAATTTGAATTTTTATTAACGTTTTTTTTAATTAAAAAAGGGGAAGTCATTCAAAGGAGTGAAACATCAAATAAGCTAATTTTTTCGGACATCTTGATGAATGGCTTGCAGTTGGGAGTGTGATTATCAGAATTTGACTTTAGATTATATATGCATATATTGATTCTTAATGATGTTTGCATTCAGTTTGGAGTGTGCTCTTCAGAATTTGACTATAGATTATTGTGGCTAAATTTTATTATTAAATGTGCAAATTGTGTCAACAGTAACATTTGAAGTAGGAGTATCCTCAACATAAGTCATTAGGTTTATAACTATCCAAAATTACTACTAAACCACAACTTACCACCAAAAAATTTGGAAATTGGTAAGAAAATAAGAAATTTTGTAATTTTCTTAATTTCATTTAATAAATCCATGAACAATTTCACCATGAAGACAATGCATTTTCATTTCTTTCACTAGAGTTATCCTCTTTGTTTACCTCCATTTTTTCCCATTATTTTCTGTCGGTGCAGAAAAGGGCCTAAGAGTTTCCCAGTTATCCTACACTACAAATCAATGAGTTGGAGAATGGGCCAAAGTGATCAAGTGCTCAAGTTTATGCTCAAAACACAAGATGTCAGAATTCTATTAATCTTGGCTTTAGATGGAAGAGCTTGTCATTCTCATTCCAACGATGTGAACGACACTCAAATCCGAGCTTGTATGCAGAAGTGAGAGCAAGTCAAAGTTTAAGTTTGACTTGTCTACATGGCAGGATTGGATGACATGGAAAATCCCTTCAGCGAATGAGGATGCGCCAAGTGGTAGGTTGACATTTGCCCCCAAATTTCACAAATCGCAGTCGCAGGCAGAAAAGTGTTTTAAATTGGCCCCAGAACAACCAAGGTTGTGATGCGATAAGGAAATCGCAAATCGCAATCGCAATCGGTGAAGGGGAAGGTGTCGTAGAATCAGCCCCTCGCAAGGTTGGGTTGCGATGCAATATCGCAATCGCATATCACATTATAATTCTCTCATAAAGATTACCGCCTATTCCATGCGCTGAATTTCTATTAAGAGATAAGATCACTGATGTGAGGTGTTTATGAATTCAAGTTTATAGTCCCGTCGAGTCCACGATATCGTAATCGAAAATCACCAGTTTCTATTCACTGACCATAAGCCCACAACACTTGCCGATTGCAATTTGAAGATAGATTTAATAAAGTTTCTACAAGAAATGCTTACTAATGGTGAAAGGGTAGTAAAGGAAACTCGGGATGAGAACAAAATAAATTTTAATCATGATTTCATAGACTCTAACGTTGGATTGAAGACCCACCATGTTCTGAAGATCGATATGAGGAAGTTTTATGGCAAGGATCCTGTAACATCGATACTACAGATGGAGCAATATGTTGATCTCCATAATGTGCAAAACACATAAAAGGTATGCATTGCAACATTATATTTGGAACCAAATAAGTTTGTATGGTATTGATGCCTTTGCTCTTGTAAACAAATTGTCACTTGGGCTGTTTTTACGAAAGAAATGATAGCACGTTATGAGGATACAAAAATAAACACTTTTTTAGTCAATTGATAAATCTCAAACAAAAGGTTTCAATGATGGAGCACATTGAGGACTTCAAAAAATTTAATATAAGGGTAAAAGATATTCTAGAGGAGAATAGGATTGATGTGTTCATAGGGACTTTAAAGGATAACATCCAACATGAGGTTCGCCTTTCAGAACCTGATTCATTGGAGAATGCATTCAGGTTGGCAAGAAAAATTGAAAGCAAAATTATGGAAACAAGGAAGCCTACCACTAACAACTATAAAGATAGAAGTATTGTTGCCCCTATCCTTCGAGAACCTAAAAGGTTGACACCACAACAATTGGAAGAAAAAAAATCAAAAGGGCTTTGTTACAATTGTGATAGAAAATACACTAAAGGTCATAAGTGTGCTAAGAAGAAATTATTTTACATAGATTGTGAAGAGGAAGAAGAAAGGGAACAAGAAACGTCAAAAGAAGAGGATATGCACCAGGACCAAACCCAAGATAAAGAAGAAATGAATCTGACCATATCTTGTAATGCATTGGCCGGAATTACCACTCCTCAAAATCTCAAGATAGACGAACATATCAAGATAAAAAAGGTAATAGGGTTGATTGATTCGAGCAGTACCCATAATCTTATTTGATAGCCAAGGAATTGAATTGCTTCATATATTCAACACCAGAGTGTCAAGTGATGGTTGCAAATGGAGGAACCATAAATTGCTGTGGAAAGTGCCATAATATCAAGCTATCCATGGGAGAATATGTATTGAATAGCTCAATTCTTTCCATTCCAATGGGTGGTGTTGATGTTGTGCTAGGAGTCCAATGGCTACAATCTTTGGGTATGATAACTTTTAATTTTCAAGAACTTTTCTTGAATTTTGTTCAGAAGGAAAGCAAGTTGAATTAAGGGGTATCACAGGGAAATTGGGAAATATAATCATATTTAACAGCATGACAAATCTTCTAAATAAATAACAACGAGGCTTAATTGCACAATATTGTTCGCTAGAGGTTCTGTTGACGGTGCTGGACCCGCCAACATGTCAAGGGATCTCCCCAGTAAGAAGTCGCAACTACACCTCAGACCGTTTGGTGTAGGATTCCTAGCAGTGGGTCGTATGGTATTGCCTTGAACGTGGTTTCGCACAAAGGAAAGTAAGATATCCCTGTTGGTAGCAAGGGTGTGACATATTCAAAAAGTCAAGGAAGGTGTATGAGAAGTTCTAACGCACAGAGGGTGAGGTGAGTGCACCCCTTGGAAACTTGTGAAAGCATGAAGTTAAGAAGGGAACACACAAGCTAAGATGCATCACAAACTAGAAGGCAAGTGAGCTAGCAATCCAAAGTGATGGTTAAACCAGCAACACATTTTAGTAAGATTCATACATACATATACAGAAAATAGCTACACATGCATGCGTAAGCAAACAGATACATATATCATTTAGAGTAAACAAGATAGCTAAAATACAATATGACATATGCATGAAACACGTTGGATCTGTTATATTAAGAAGTTTAAGTTCCAGTCGTACAATAAAACCATGACCAACCACTAGTTCCGGCAGTGAAATGTTACAGTCATTGTTGCCTGCTCCTCCAAAGAGATATACTAGCTCTGCACAGTGGAGATGCCAAGGCTCATTACAATCCTATGGAAGCTCTCTCTAAGATACTCCTATTAGAAGCTTGGCTAACCAAAAGCCTTTACAATGAGTTATGAGATTCTATTTATAGAAAGGGTGGGTTGATCCTTGAAATTCCCCTTTGTGACTCTTCATCTACCCTCATGACTTTTACGTCTGACTATCAACACTTGGACTTTCACTTTACATGACGTTACATTACAATACACATGTTTCCATGTGGGACGACATAGGCTTGAGCAAACCATGCAAGACATCACTAAGATTCAAACATATGTGGGACGACCAACCCTTCGACATCTTAATGGTGGTCAATTGTGGCAGACCGATGCCAAGCTTGGTGGTGTACACGTGCTCAATGGTGACATCCTGTTGAAAGAGAACTCTTGCCTCTATTGCATCTGGGTGCACTAATATGACTCCTCTGTCCAACTCATCTGATAGCATGTACATGGTCATCTTGGGTGCGGTCGAACCAAAAACACACCGATGCATAGTGTCTGTGTCGATATTCAAGTGTGTGTTGGTGCTCATGAGCATCAACTATCAAACTGCATATTCAACCCTAGTCAGACTTAGTTCTTCTCTTCGTCTCGATGAGCATACCAAATGGGTGGGATCGCATGCGTGTGCACAATGACATGCATGCTACAGAATTCCCTTGCATGCAATCGTCAACACTACTCACCTTGTCTGCTCCATGCCAACTGGTAGAATGGATCTATAACTTGTGTGGGCACAGTTTCATCCATCCGTACATGTTGCACCCCCTGTTGTACCTGTTCCTGCTGCAACTCATTCTCTCGTTTGTACAGCTCTTGTTCTTCCTTAAGTTGTTTCTTCATGAATTGCAACTCTTTCTCTTTTCATTTCTCTTCCCTCCTGTGATCGTCTTGTCGTGCCATCACCTCATAGCCTCAATCTCCAAAGCTGCTTTCATCACGAGTGGATCTACTTTGAACTTGCATCTTTGCTTCACCTCTATGGTGTTAACAACCTTCCTCTTGCATTCATCGCGTGTAGGTGTGCTGCCTTCTGGTTCTGCTGATGGTGCTGCTCGCTGTGATGTCGTTTCCATTCATCTCGATATCCTTGTCCATGAACGACTTGACGTCTTCGTGGATAGACAAGTTCATAGACACTTGATCGACTGCATCCCCACTTGCGCTCAACGATGTCCTTTGACTCTACTCCCTTGAAGGCCATTATACTTGTGCTGATGGGAGGCAGATGACACCCGTGATAGCTGGAGACATAACAACACACATGGAAAGCAATCTGTCCATTGAAAACCAAAACAAAATAGAGGGCTGACATGCAACATACCTGTGTGATTGTTCATGAATATTGCACAATTTTCACTTGGAGGTCGGGAGACTGACTACCAATACTATGGGAAGCAAAGTCTGGGATGCTAAGAGGTTGACTGACTACCAGAACTGTAAAATGGATAGTCGATCCTGACCTGCTGAGGACTGAAACTGTGCAATGCACAATTTTAGTCAGTAGTGACTTGCAACCAGCAAACTACATTGGGCAATTTCTAGGGCCAGCAGGGCACTGCCTCCAAGAATTACACAATGCAAGCCTGGAGGTCAGTGTTGGGCCAAACTTGCATAATTTTTGGAGGGAAAGTAGAGCCTTCACTTCCAAAAATGCGCAATGCTAGCTGGGCAGGGCAAGGTTCGAGCGAGGCAGCGCAGATCTGTCGATGGGCGACTAAAAACATGAGAAGTTTGAATGCATGGTGAGGCTGAGTGAAAATAAGAGTGAATGATTGTTCATGCAAATAGTGAGTGCAGGATTTAGAAAATGAGACAACATGCATGCGAGTGAAGCGGGTCACCGCGACGACGACCCTCGAGCAAAAACAGTGTCATGCATGCGAAAACAGTGAGATGCAAATTAAAACTGAAACAACACTTTTACAAGCTAACATGCATGTAAACAACAATAAGTGTTCACATAAATCAAGAAGACAATACTCACACAAACCAATACACAAAAAGCGACATAAACGCAATGCAAGACATGCAAAGTGGGCTTACCCCGAAATAGCTTAGTTGAATGTGTCGATGAATCCTAGATGTGATGTGGGATGTAAAAGCTACAATATAAATGTGAGGAATGATCTCTGCAGCGTCCAGAAAATGAGTTTTGATAAAATCGAGGTTGTGACGCGCATGGCACAAATCTAGGAAAAGTGATACTTGGTGGGAGTTTTCTGAAATCATCTTTGCATGTAACCTCCAACTACTAAAAATAGATCCCTAAATCAAAGGATGCCTTTGCATGTTGCCTTGGGAAAATGATTCCATGCATGCAAATCAGTTTTGCTCAGTCCCGAAGGGAATTGGTCAACCTGAAGGCACATGCATCGGTCTGCGAGCCTGGGATGGAAATCTGCGTAGTTTCTAAGCTGAGAAGAGATGGTTGTCCTAGAGGGATTGCATGATTTATGGGAGGAATAGGTGACTGTCTCCCAGGATTACACAATTTTTGGGCTGAGCCGCTGTCCTGGGTTAGACTGCACAATTTTCTCAAGGAAGCCTGTATGACTGCATTACACAATTTCTAAGCCCAAATGGCTACCTGGCTAGATTTGCGCAATTTTTTCTAGCTACTGGGTTGGTTGTCGTAGAGGGATTACACAATTTCTGGGAGCAGTTGCTGATTGCTTCCCAAAATTATGCAATTTCTGGGCTGAGTAGTTGTCCTAGGATGAATTGCGCAATTTTTTAGAGGAAGGCTATAAGGACGAATTGCGCAATTTTAGAGCCCAGCTCGGTGTCCAGATGGGTTTGCGAAATTTCTGGAGGGAAGGACGATTCCCCTCTAGAATTGCATAATTCCCAGATGGATCTTCTCAACCAACAACTGACACTAAATCTAGAAAGCAACCTATGAAGGGGGTGGAACAAACTTACATGCATAGGCTGACAAGGCTCTATGAAATAGTTGAATTTGATGTGCTTGACAGTGCAAGACATGATGTTAAGGATGGTCGTTAGGAAGGCTCCAAAACGAAGCTAAGGAAAAATTTTGGAGGGTGGTTGTAGCCGCTACAACACTTGGCAACACACTGGTAGAACTCTAGCTCTCTAAATGGAGCTTGTTCGTGAAAAGAAAGTCTAACACCTCCGAAAGTATTGTTCGGTTCTCTGGTCATCTTGGTTTCCACACTTGCTTGATTGTAATATGTAGCATCTTCCAAGCCCTTCGTTGATCGACACACATTCCAAGCCAAGACAACACAGTTGTTTCGATTGGGGGATAAGGGGTATATTGGTGCACAAGTAGTATAGTCGTGAGAGTTTTAGTTTCATCTCTGGTGTTGCTCCACTGCCAACAGGCCTGGACATTACCCCGGTGGAGTCATGCAGGAACACAAGCATCGCTCCGCTACCAGTGAACCTGGTCAATACCCTGACGGAGTTAATTCCATCACATCTCTGCATAGGAAGCCTTTCTCTTCTTTTGCCTTATTCATTTTTCATTTTTTCAAAATTTTTCACTTTTTCATTTTTTCATTTTTCCTTTTCATAACTTTGCATAGCACTTATTCATTTCAGAGGTAGAAGAGGGATACCGACTTATTGAGAGTAGAAGAGGTTGTTCCTTCAGAGAAATAGTTTATATATACCTCTAACGTGCTTGTTAAGATTTTCCCCCTCACCTTACTCTAGTTGACTGAGTTGATAAGGATTAACCCAAAAACAACCAACTAGAGTAGGTGATACTAGTTAGCATGCAATATTTGTGTTTTCACCAAGGTTCACTTCGAACAGTACGTATTTTCCATTGATGTATCATGGACTAATGACAACAAGTTCTTACATAAGAGAGAAAAAAATAGATAACCAAATGTTGATAGTTGTACAAGTCCTGTTGTACTTTATCCATCTTGTTTCAAGAGTCACACACGGTCCATGCGAAACTAACTTATGGACATAAACAAGCAAAAAAATCAAAAAGCAAAGAAAGAAGTAGAAGAAAATGCGTATGGAAAGCAAGTAAGAAAACAAACAAGCAAGAAAGAAAACACACAAAGAAAGGGGCAAACATGCATGCAAGCAAACAAATCAAAAGAAAACACTACTCCTACTCCTAAGTGAACAGTGCATGGGTTGCCTCACGTGAAGTGATACTTCCAATGCAGCCATTGGTGCATTGGTCAACCCATGTTGGTGAAGGAATGGTTTGCGAACATCGCAGTTGCGCAAACCAACAAGTATGAAAGATATAACGATGAAGACAGACACACTTCGATCTTACAAGTGTTCACGATAGCCAAGATCAGAAAACTTAGGATGTTGGTCGGCATCCTCATGATTTGATGAATCACGTAGAGGGGTAGATGAGAAGCAAGAATGTTCATCCTTTGCAGTTCCGGAAAAGATAGATGAAAAATCAAGTGGATGTTCAAAGAATGTTGGTCCTCTCCATTGTCAGATGATGGACTAACGTCTAGTGTGTCCTGGGAATGATCAACAATGGGTGCATTTGTGGATGGAGATACACATGAAAAATCCAGGATGCCAGGATCACCAAGGAGGTCAGTGATCTAAAAATGAGATCTTAGACTAATATTAAGGTATTACAAACTCATGTGCAGGATTTGCCTATATTACTTAGTGCAACGGATCGAAAAGATTGCGAATAATATAGAAAATGAAGCAGTTAGAAAAACAAAACAGATACATGCATAACACAGAAAATAATCAAGGGGTTCACCCAAAACTCTTGGGTTACGTCTCCTAGTCGAGCTTTCAGTGGTGACCTCTCTATTATGTCTTCAAGAGCAAAGTTTTTACAAATGTGAGCTCAAATGGAGTCTCAACACAATAGGAATAAAACAACAAGGCGTTACTTGGATCCCCCAAGTCTTTTTGAGTACACAGGCTCTCCCTCTCGCTCTCTGTCTCTGTTTTCTCTTTGTCTCAGGACTACCTGCTCCTGTTTCTATCACTCAGTGGCTTTTAAGCCAATCGATGCTTGTTTGCTCGTTTTCCCTTTCGGGCTCTCTAGCTCCTGGCCTCTATCTGCTCAAATCCCCTCTGAGCATTAAACAATCATTGTTAAACATCTTTAGGGATGGTGGCCACTTGTTTTGTAATGGAAGGGACCATCGGTGCATTGAAATCCCAAAAATATTGTTTCTCTATTCAGACAAATACACAGAAAATGCTAAAAAACCGCATAAATGCCTCTTATCAGACTTCAAATAAAATTAATTTCACCTTATAATCCTATCAAGTCCACCTTTGGGTCACTATTGCATGCCCACTGTTGATCTATGTGATATTTGATCCAATGATTGATATTCATTTCGGGTGGCTTATGCATACGGAGGTTACTCACCCGAAAAGGCGGTTTTCTCAAGCCACATGTTGCCCAGTGGATGATATCAGGTGGAGCCCGTCCAATACCGCTTACCACCTAAGGCCCGCCTGAAATCCCACTCATTACGGAACTCAACTAAGATAAAACTGCATGTATAATCCTTTCGGGTCTGTTTTATTGCTCCGGGCGCATTTCCTTTGTATTTCATTTATTTAATGAAAATGAAAAACTACATAGAAAACCCTTTTTACCGGAACTCAAAATATATATATTTACATTCATAAAACCCATTGGGTCCAGTCCTTTGTATCACTGCAATGTGACATTGCAATGCGATATATCGCAATCGCATATCGCATGGTCTTCGGGCCCCCAGTAGTCTTCCGTTGTGTTTTAGTGATGCGATATTGCGATGTAATCTGGGCCATTGATCTGTGCACTTGATCAATGGTCCTCGTTAAATCATGCTAATTGCTATCTCGATTTCCATAAGGCCGTGCCTGATTAACCCCTCCTACTACCGCCGATTGCAATATGTCGACCAGATCTGGATCGTTGATCGACCAGATCTGACGGCTCTTGTGCATTGTTTTTTTGGCCTCTGATATGCTCTGTTTTCAATATTTTTGCGTGTTTTTCTTGCTCAATAGTGTAATCCACCATTCTTGAGGTTTATCCTTTGCAATATTTTTTAAGTATTGAAGACTTAGAGTGTTTTTGGGATCCATTTTAGATCACGCCTTCCCACTGAAAATCTTTTGGACCACCAAAATTTGGTTTTTAAGCATCGCTCAAGTGAGGATACAGCTTCCTCACTTGTCCAATCTCTATCCATTGTGCACTGCTTCGTTTTGAACCTTTGAGTCTGATTCTTAGGTACTCAACATCCCCTCTACATCTAGTTCTCACTTCCTGTCTAGAACTGGGTCTTCCTGCAACTCATTGAGATATTCAGGAAACAGATCATCAATAGAAAGAAACTAACTTTTCTCTTCGGGATCTTCAATCAATGAAGTTTCATATAGCCTCAAGTTCTCTGCATTAATTACTGAATAGATATGCATATAAGCTGGCCAATCAAGGCGAAAAGTGTTTTCACCAATTTTCTCAAGTATCTTGAAAGGCCCATACCTTATTGGTTTCAGCATCTTACATTCACCCTGCATTATGTCTTTGCTTATGTACAACCAGACTTGATCACCAACTTGGAGGTTATGCTCAATTTGATGCTTTTCATGCCTTGCCTTGTACTCGGCATGGCTTATTTCCAGTTGTTCCTGCACTGCCTGGTGAATTTCTTGGATCTGTTCAATGAACTTGTTTCTTTGTCCACATCACTGTGTCCATCAGCTGCTATGTCTTTACTAAAGACAAAATCCAAGGGAGACTTTGGTGGAAAACCAAAACAAGTCTCAAAAGGAGATCTCTGAGTAGAAGAGTGCTTGGCATGATTGTAAGCATGTTGCAAATAACACAAATGTTCATCCCAAAGCTTGTGATGCTTACTGCAATAACCTTTGAGCAACTGGATCACTATCGTGTTGACCACCTTTGTTTGACCATCTGTTTGTGGATGAAATTTTGTGATCTTCTTCAATCTGGTGTCCATCAACTCCCATAGACTTGACCAAAATTTCCCAACAAATCGGGAATCTTGATCAGATACAATAGAAGTGGGTAACCCAAAATGAACCCATACATGTTGAAAGAACAACTTCACTATTTTCTCGGCTATAACTTGCTTGTTACAAGGTATCAAAATACACATTTTGTTGAACCTATCCACAATAACATACAAATAATCATGACTTTTTCTAGACTTTGGAAATCCCACAACAAAGTCTATGGAAACACTTTCTCAAGGACGAGAAGGAATTGGAAGTGGGGTCTACAAGCCTAATTTTCTATTACTGGGCTTGCTTTTAGAACACATAGTACACCCTTTAATATATCTAGAAATTGTTTCATGCATTCTTGGCCAATAACAGAACCTTTGCAACCGTGCAACTGTTTTACTTACACCAAAATGACCTGATATAAGAGAAGTATGTGCTTCTCAGATTATGTTAACTCTTTCAGTTTGTGGAATGCATAACTTTCCCAAATGATACAAGAGTTGGTCCTTAACATAATAATCCAATTCTTCTACTTGTTTGCCATGACTTAAAGTTGCATATACATCTTTAAAATCTACATCTTGAGCATATTGTTCAATGTAGCTTTCATGCATTAGTGAGTTATGCTTAAGTATCGTAGATGCATTTATGATTCGTCTTGATAGCATATCTACAACCTTATTGTGTATGCGTTTCTTATATCTGATGACAAGATGAAATTGTTGTAGGAAACCCATCCACCTATAATGTCCCTATTGCTGCAATTTAGTTTGTGAGTGCAAATATTGAAGTGGTTGATGATCTGTATGTATGATTGCTTCTTTGCCCATTAGGTAATGTTTCCACTTTTTCACACACTGTACTAATGCATACAATTCTTTAACATATGTGGGATAATTAACTACTGCATAAGTGAATGTCTCAGAATGGTAGCATATGGGTTTACCGTGTTGCATCAACACTGCTCCCATGGCATAGTCACTGGCATTTGTTTCAATCTCAAATAGTTGTTGAAGATCTAGTAGTGCTAGTACTGGTGTTGTACTAATTTTTTTATTTTAAGATGTCGAAGGCTTTCTTTTGTTTTCCTCCCCACTGAAACACCTTATTCAATCCTATTAAAGCAGGTAAGGGATCTGCAATCAAGGAAAAGTTAGCAATAAACTTCCTCCAATATTGTGCTGCTCCTAAGAAACTTCTAACTTCTGTAGTAGATTTGGGCTAGGCTAGTTCACAATGACTTCAACCTTAGAGGGATCTATCTTCAATTCATAACCCCCTACAATATGACCCAAATAATTTAAAGATGTTTTTTCAAATTCACATTTTGATAACTTCACATAGAGATTTTCTCTTTTTAAAACATCTCAAGTCTGCTTTACATGCTTCAAATGTTCTTCCCGTGTTTTACTGAAAATAAGAATGTCATCTAAATATACAATCACAAAATCATCAATAAAATTCCTGAGTACATCATTCATATCTCTCATGAAAGTGGTAGGAGCATTAGTTAAGCCAAAAGGCATAACCAACCATTCATATAGCCCTTGCTTTGTTCTGAAAGTAGTCTTCCATGCATCTTGTTCTGCAACTCTGACATGATGATAGCCACTACGCAAGTCCAACTTGGAAAAGTAAATTGCTTCTTTCAGATGATCTAATAGATTATCAATGAGAGGAAGAGGATAATGATTCTTGATTGTTATTTTATTCAGTGCTCTGTAATCAATGCACATCCTCCACAAACCATCTTTATTTCTCACCAGTACGGTTGGAGATCCACATGGTGATGTGTTTGGTATTATTAACCCTTTATCGAGTAGCTCCTATACCTGCTTCTTGATCTCTGCATTCTCTAAAGCGGATAACTTGTACATTCCAATGTTAGGTAATGGAGCATCTTGCTGCAAATGAATATCATGTACTATTTCCCTTTTAGGTGACAGACCTTTAGGTTCTTGAAATAGGATATCATATTCTGAAACATTTTTAACTAAATTAGCTTTCTGTTTAGCATCACAGCCTTCAAATACATTGGTTTTATCAAGGTTCTTTTCCTTTACAACCATTAGTAAAAATTGCTTGCATGAATTTACAATTATTTTCATATGCCCTGAGTTTATGAGAAAATAGTTATTTTTGAGTTTATGAGCTCTTACAATATATTCTATTCCATCTTTAGTGAGTTGATACTTATTTTCGGCCCTATAGAATATGGCTTTTCTATCATACAAGTAAGGGCTTCCTAAAACAATACCACATATATCCAAGGGAACTATATATAGCTCAACCTCATCTACAAATGTTGATTCAATAGCAAACCTAAGTTTACATTGTCTAGTGACTTGTAGCTTTGCTTTATCACATACCCAACCTAATGGATATGGCTTCTTGTGAGGTGTTGTTAGTAAGCCCAACTTCTTTACAATTGTTTCAGAAATCAAGTTTACTTGTGATCCACTATCAAATAAAGTATCAATCTTTTGGTGCTTGGAAATAACTCTGATATGAAAAAGCTCATGTCTTTTCCTCTCA
>APFE030590605.1:5834-24399 GCA_000404065.3 Pinus taeda
AAAGGACCTGTTCTATTACAAACAGGAACGGACCACTCCTTCTTAGGGTTCGAATCAAAAACTAAGTTGGACTCATTCGAAGGATGAGCTTATAATCAAGCATATGTTAAACTCCTCAAGCTTGTAAAAAATAAAGAGGTACTTGCCAGAAATGGTGGGGGAAAAAGAGATAAGAATGAGCCTATTTGATATCCTTTTGTCTCAGAAAAACCTTACTACCACTCTTGAACACGACACTTTTTATTCACCTGGGTTGGGAAATCCTTTACCTCACCGTTGATCAAACCTCATTGAAATTCTTCAGCCGGGTTTCGGGTATTAACTTTGAGTCATTCGTCACCAAGCCATCTGTTGTGTCGTTATGTGTTCAAGAGGTCTGTAAACAAAACATTCAACTACAAAATACCTATCATCCATTTTATCATCATTGAGTCAGTCCTTACAACAACATTTCTTCAACTTGAACTATGATTTCGTGTTGTGGGCTTGCCTGCGACGGCTCGCTTTCTATCGACATCAGCACATTATCTAGAGAGTTGACTTAGAAATCGTCAATACCTTGAAGTCTGCATGCCTCAATGGCAGGTTTCTCGCCTTCGACGACAGTTTACATCATTGACTTTCGATCGAAGGACTCTGTGAAATGTTCGACATCGACTCATTCATTCACATCTCATGGATTGTACTGGGTACTTTGAGAACCATTGACATCACTGGTGGTCTCTCTCACACTTGTTAACAGTTTACATCATCGACTGGTAATCAAGTGTTTCTACCATGTTCGACATCGACTCATTTATTCGCATGGCTAGAATCGTACCAATTCGGGAAGTAGAGATGAAGACCCTGGATCTAGTTTCCACCATCCAGGCTGCGAGGAGTTTTGTACTCATTATATAGTAGACAAATTATAAACAGATGGCTGCGCCCATACTGTGTCTACACGAGTCTATGATTATGATGTATTATGAAATCATTCCTGTATCAGAATAGTTAGTCTGTTAGTTAAAGTTTTTGATCTGAGTATGGGAATGCCTACCTCAGCGATGATATAATCTTATACATGTATTTTGTGTTGAAAATTGCAGGTTCTGACTGGGCTCTCCACGAGATAATCCTTGAAATGATAAAGTACTTCACCCTTCCTAGATGATATAAAAACCCTAATCTATTACAGGCTTCGCACTTTAGGGGGCAATCTGTTACACTAAAATTTGTCACCATGACTATCTGCAGTTAGTATGGCTCCATCAACAGTCATACTATCCTCCTTGTCAAGCCTTATACCTCTGCTCTCCATGTCAAACTTCAAAAAAGAGAGAAAGTCATTAAAAACATGTTTATCTCTGGGTACGCAGTTTCTCTCTACCTTACCTGCGTGTATGCATCCCAAGTTCACAATACCTGTGTACCTGTACGCTCTGTATGTAAAGGGGTGGGTGTGTACTCCTGTAAAGGTCAAAAGGTGTGTGTTTCATCTTAAAAAAGTTACTTGTGGTCATTTATAGAGCATTCTAGAAGATTGTTTGACGTGTATTGAGCGCCTCCAGATGGTTCATGCATCCCTATGAAAGAGGAACTTATCCCATCAAGAGAGGAGCTACCCCATCAAAAAGAGGGGCTTATCCCATTGATGTTGGACTTGATTAACTTCCTCTAGAACATTATAAATACAGGCATTAGGCCAGAGGAGGGGAGGTTGAAAGCTGAACATTTCAAAGGGTAGATGCTGCTGGAAATAGGACTTCCTTGTAGAAGCTTGTGAGGAGAGATTCCCATCCTTTCTTGCTTCATTTGGAAGTGGGTGAGCTTATCAAAGTAAATGAAAACTCTTGCTGGACCCTGGGAGGAACTTGCACAACACCAAGGCTCAAGTTGTAATGGTTTCTTTTGTTTCCTATTAATACAAATAAGTCCATAACAATTTATTATTAATGAGTTGTTTCATATACTCCTTGGTCTGTATGTTGAATATGTTTTATTTTATGAGATATTCAGGTGCTATTTAATTGTTTGATTGTTAGTGAATGCAGGTTTCGCAGTGAAGGAGGAGCTCATCCGGATCAACGAGGCTGGACTACTACAACGGTGTTGGACTACAGGTAGGATCTAAACACTTGATTTCTTGTATGGTAAATGCATGTTTAGAGAAGGATTGCTCTTAATTGTCTTGTTTGTCACTAGAAATTCTTAGACTTCTAGGGAGGTTGGTTTTGTCTGCAAGATTAACTCTTTCCGCATGACACTTGGCATATACAAAGGGGGAGCTTAATCAGAAACTTCAGCATGTACTCAGGGGGAGTATGGACAGCAGAATGTATATCAAAGAAGAGAATATCTTGGTCTTCCCTTTGCCCTTGATGTCAAAGGGGGAGAGTGACTTGGTGTAGTGGTTGCCATCAAGTCCAAAGGGGGAGATTGTTGGCATTATGATTCAAGTGTTGTCCTTGATGGCAACTCACTCTGATGTATGATACAGGTGATGGAAACTCACTCAGAGGACAGATCATAGTGCAACAGGTGAAGAGAGAGATATACACAGGTTGACCGTGATGAAAGTGCATATATACGCGGGTAATCAGAGCAAAAGGCGCGTATACGTACACATGCAGATTCACAGAAGGAAAGGCGCGTACATGTCGGAAAACTAAGTTTTTGTCCGTGGTATTTGGTCCATGGTATTTTGATATTGGTCCATGGTATTTGGTCTGAAGTAACGACCCTAGGTATTGGGTCCAAGGTATTGATTCTACATGGTTTTGGACCATGGTATTGAGAGAAGCCTAAACCTTAATAAGGAGAAGATCATTAGGCCAAGAGTGTGTGAAAGTGTGAGCAAGTGATGAACATCTGATAAAGTGTGAGATCTAGATGCTGGTTATGGGTTGGTGATGCCTTGCTTGATCTGAACCAAGGAGGCACTCATGTGAAGGATGATGAATGATGGATTGGGATCTCAAGGCTTGGAATGATTATATTTATATGGGTTGAATATGGATAGACTAGATCTATTGATGCATGTTTATGAATGTTATGATTTGGGTTTGTTATGATGTCTGAAATAGCTACAGAGTTATGAGGTAGATTTGAAAATATGTACGCGGGTTGTCTTTGGTAAAAGCACGTATACACGCAGGTTGGGTTCGTCCAAGTAGCGTATGCATTATGAGATTTAGTGTTTCAGGTTGTTGTTGATTCTAGTGGTTGTTGCAGAGTTTTGGGCTCTGGTTTGTGTTCTGTGACAGGGTTTCAGTATTGGGTGATTAAGAGATTAATGATGCAGGTTGTATTGCAATGGTGATTGTTTTATGGATCCAGTCTGAAAATTGATGAAACGTGGTCCCTGGATGATTGTAGGCCAGCACCTACGTACTGGTAAACATATTGGCCAGTACAAGAGCCAGGGGGTTGTAGCTCCCTTCCAGGAGCATCTGGAAAACGAGTAAAGTTTGGAGCCTTCAGTAGGCTAGTGCCTACGTACTAGTAAATGGAACAGCTAGTACAAGAGCTAAGAAGGTGGTAGCCTTCTGCAGGTAGAAGCCTGCGTACTGGTAAAGGACTGCACCAGTACATTGTAAAAGAAGTTTCTTATTAAAGGAAGATAGAAACAAATTGCAGCAGGTGGTTTTCACCCACATTGGGTTTCCACCTTATATCATGGTGTTCATGTGTGTGGCTTTTGATCTATTCTATTATACTCCTGTTTACTGTCAATATGGTTAATAATGTTCTGATGCATTCACTGAAGATAAACTATCTAAATCATAAAGGTTACTGAATGTACGCTAGTTGCTTTTAACACAGTCGCGTATATACGTTGATATACTTAACTGAAGTCGCGTATATGAATCTGAGTGTGAAAATGAAAAAGTATATGATTTGCTAATAATGATTCACCCCCCCTCCCCCCCCCCCCCCCCCCTCTCAGTATTATTTCCAACAAGTAATATAACTTTGTCAATAGCAAGGGTGTGACTATTGCAGTGAGTCAAGGAAGGTGCATGAGAGGTTCTAACACAGGTGGGTTGATATGAGGGTGACAATGATTTCCAGGTTGAAAGGGATCAATCCCAACTCAGCTAGGAACACACAACACACAAGACATACACATCTTCTGGTGGAGTAGTCCACATAGATGCAGTTGTCACAACATACAAGGTAAGATAACACATAAAATAATCATGGATCAGTCTAAACAAGTGCAACAGTTCTTACAAGGATCTTCATATGAAAGGTTTGTCTGATGTCTGAGAAGGCAGTCGATATAGATGGGACAACACTGACAACATATACAACACATTTCTATTAATAAATTATGCATTACAAAAAATGAAGTAGTTCAGATGTAGGACATAGGTTAAAGCAACCTGCATTACAAGTGTTAAATATCAGTCTTACAATAGATACAATACATGTGTGAAAATGTGTTGGCTCTTACTATATAAATAACTGTAAAGTCCAATCATACAATATATCCATGTAAACCCACTAGCCCCAATAGTGGAACGTTACAGCCACATCCACCTGCTCCTCCAAAGAGATGAAATAGCTTGGTGCAGTGGAGAAGCCAAGGTGCGTTATAATATTTTCCAAGCTCTTTCCAAGATAGTCTTATTAGACGCTTGGTTGACCAAAAGCCCTTACCATGAGTTATGAGGGACTATTTATATCAAAGGGTGGGGTGACCCTTGACATTCCTCTTTGTGACAGTTCAACTACGCTCATGACTCTTCACCTACTCTATGATTCTTACAACCAACTATTGAAACTTGACTTACACTTGACATGACTCAACATTACAATGCACATGTAATCATGTGAGACAACATGGATTGAGAAAGCCATGCAAGACATCACTGACACTCGGTCTGTTGTGATGAGACCAACTCTTTGACATGCTTGTGATGGTGAAGGTGATGAGATGATGCCAAGCTTGGTCATCTGTGATGGTGTGCATTCAGCTCATGGTGACATCTTGCTGAAGTGAACTCTTGCCTCTGTTGCAACTGGTGCATTGGTTCGGCCCCTTCATCCAACCCGTCTGCTAACATGCGCATGGTCTTCTTAGGTGCGGCTGAACCAGAAACACACTGATGCATAGTGTCCGTGTTGATATTCAGGTGTGTGTTGGTGGTCATGTGCATCAACTTGCCATAGTACATGTTCAGCTCCAGTTGGACTTGCTTCTTGTCTTCGTCTTAGTGAGTGTGCTGAATGGGTTGGATCGCATGCGTGCACACAATGACATGCATGCTACTCAATCCCTTTCATGCGATCAACAACACTGCTCACCATTTCTACTCTGTGTCAGCTGCTCGGATGGATATTTAACTTGTACAAGCACAGTTTCATCCGTGAGTGCATGTTTCGTCCGGTGTTGTTTTCATTCTTTCTACAACTCATTCGATTGTCTATGCAACTTCATGTTCTTCCTTGATTTGTTGCTTTAGCACATGCAACTCCTTCTTTGTTCCATTCTCTGTCTCCATGCGATCTTCATGTCACACCGTCACCTCATAGCATGAATCTCCAAATTTGCTTTCATCATTAATGGATCTACTTAAGTTTGCAACTTTATTTTGCCTCTGTGCTGTCAAAAACCCTCCTCTTTTATTCGTTACATCCAGTATGCTCCCTTCAATTGTTTTTCATAATGCTTCTCGTTATGATGTTGTTGTTGTCATATATTGATGCCCTTTTCTATGAACAACTTGATGTCTTCATGAGTAGGAAAGCTCATAGACACTTGAACGACTGCATCCCCAAGTGTGCTCTGAATAGTGCCTTCGACTATGCTCTCCTAGAACCATTGTACGTGTGCTACTGAGAGACAGATGAAAACCTGTGATACCTGGAGACATGGAAACACTCATGGTAAGAAACTTGTCAGTCGAAAACCAAAATGAACTTGAGCATTGACTTGAAACATATTTGTGTGACCGATTATGAAGATTGTGCAATTTCGACCGGGAGGTCGGGAGACTGACTACCAAGGCTACACAAGGCATAGTCCTAGTTTTCATGAGGTTGACTGGCTGCTGGAACTATGCAATGCACAATCCAGCTTGACTGCTGACTGCTAGAATTGTGCAATGCGAAATTTCAGTTGGAAATGACTGTAAGCTCAGTGACTGTAAGTCATTGTCCCTCATGATTTCACAAGGCAGGCTTAGGGAATAACTACTGGGAAGAAATGTGCATTTCGGGAGAGGAAGGCAAAGCCTTCCCTCTCAAGATTTTGTAATGTTGTCTTGGTGAGGCTCTTGGTGAGGCAGAGTCTGGACTAGGGCTAGTCAAACTCGTCGATGGGCAACTGAACACGAATGTGAATGTGAATGCATGTTGATACTGAGTGTAAGCATAAGTGAATGATCATGCATGAAAATGGTGAACTATAGATTCAAAAAATGGAACAACATGCATGTGGGTGAGGCAAGTCTCTAATTTGGCGACCATTCCTGAAAAACAATTTCATGCATGCGAAAACAGTGATATAACAATGAAAATTGAAACAATGCTAGGACAAGCTAGTATACATGTAAACAATAGCAAGCATTCAAAGAAATCAAGCAAGCAGTACTCATATAAGAAAAAACAAAAAAAGCGACAGAAATACAACACAAGGCATGGGAAGCGAGCTTACCCCAAAGAAACTGAGCTGACTGTGTCGACTGCTCCTAGATGTGCTCTGGGATGACAAAGATGTAAGGTTGATGTGAGTAATGAGCTTTGCAGAATCTGGTTGATGAGTTTTGATAACATCGAGGTTCTGACATGCATGCCACAAATCTAGGGAAGGTGATACTTGAAGGGAGGTTTCTAAAATGATCCTTGCATGTAACCTCCAATTTCTAAAAATAGATCCCTGAAAGAAGGGATGCCTTTGCATGCTGCCTTAGGAGAAGCAGCCCATGCATGCAAGTTTGTTTTTCTCGGTCCCAGAGGGAGCTAGTCAACTTAGCTGCACATGCAAAAGGTTGTTTGATTGCTTGAAGGAAATGTGCATATTTGGCTAGGAGTTGGGCTGAATGCCCAGAAGATTTGTGCAATTTTTGGGAAGAGCAACTAACTACTGCCTAGATTTGCACAAATTTTGGGCTGAGAAGCCCTGCTGGGGAAATTTGCACAATTTCTACTGGGAATGTTGGCTGGCAGAATTGTGCAATTATGGAGCCCAACAGGCTACCAGACAGAATTGCACAATTTCTAGAGGGAAGGCTAGTTTCCCTCCAAAAATGCACAATTTTTGAGGGGAAATTGCTCAACCTGTAACTGGACCAAGTCCGAGTGAACAACCTATGAGGGAAATTCATCAAGCTGTGATCGATACGCTACCTTTTTGCATGAAGAACACTGAAGCTTGTGAACTTGATGAAGAAAGGGAAGCTGCTACGAAATGTTGGTAGGGAGGCTCCAAAATGAGCTAAGACAAAATTTTGTAGGGTGGTTGTAGCCGCTACAACACTTGATGACACACTGGTAGAACTTCAGCTCTCTGAATGGACCTTGTTCATGAAAAGCAAGTCTAACACCTCTGGAAGTATTGTTCAGTTCTCAGCTCATATTGGTTTCATGTTAGCTTGATTGTAATATGTAGCATCTACCAAGATCTTGGTTGAATGACACACATTCCAAGCCAAGGCAACACAATTGTTTCAATTGGGGTTGAGCGGTATATTGATGCATAAGCATTATAGTCGTTAGAGTCTTAGTTTCATCTCTAGAGTTGCTCCACTACCAGCAGGCCTGGACAGTGCCCCGATGGAGTCACATAGGAATACAAGCATGGCTCCGCTACTAGCAAGCCTAGTCAGTACCCCAGCAGAGTTACTTGCATCACCTCCTTGCATAGGAAGCCTTTCTCTTCTTTCGCTTTATTCATTTTTTATTTTGAATTTTTTACTTTTCATTTTTTTCATTTTTCATTTTTTAAACCATTATTCATTTTAGAAGTGGAATAGGGATCCCAACTTATTAAGAGAAAAAGAGGTTGTTCTAGCAAAGAAGTAGTTTATTGTACCTCTAACATACACGTTAAGGTTTTCCCCCTCACCTTACTATACTTGATTGAGTTGACAAGGGTTAAACAAAAAACAACTGACTAGGGAAGGTGACGCTAGTTAGCATGCAAGTGTTGTTTTTTCACCAATTTTCACTTTGAACAATATGTATTTTCCTTCGACGTATTGATGGGTCTCTAAATTAGACATAAATTAAGGCCCATGCCTCTAAATTAAAACATAAATTAAGGCTTATGACCATCCTTCAACACATTAAACCTATCTTTCTACATTAGATAATTTATTTTGAATCTTAATATATTCATTAGGAAGGTTTATGAATAATTGGATATTTGGGCCTAATATTATTTATTTTTGTGGAATATTATGAGGATATTGGGCAGATTATGAAGATTTAGAGGAGGAGATAATTTAGGAACTTGTTCCCTACTACAGGAGGATCAATAATAAATAATAAATCAACAAGATATTATGGAATTATGACACAGATTATGGAACTCCAATGGTTGAGAAAATCTAGGAATGTGTTCCCTGCCATTTAATGCAGATTCCGAGTATTGGGTTCCAGATCCACTAATCAAGGAATTTTGGTGGGGAAAGCTTCCTCAATTCATGGGGAAGGATTCCTAATCATTTTTTATAATTACCAAGTTAAATTTTTAGGGCATAAATTGTGGAACTCCAATGATTGAGAAAATCTAGGAATATGTTCCAGGCCATTTAATGCAGATTCCTAGTATTGGGGACTAGATCTACTAATCAAGGGATTTTGGTGGGGAAATATTCCTCCATTCATGGGGAATGGTTCCTAATAATTTTGTATAAGTACCAAGCCAAATTTTCCTATAGGGGGGTATTTTCATTAGTGTTTTTGTGGAGAGAAATCATATTTTCGCAGCTCCATTGTATTTTCTTGCATGGATGTAATTCAATTGATGAAAATAATGAAGATTGGTGTCATGTATAGCTTCTAAATCTTGTTCTCCTCCATATGTCCTTGATTTTCCTCAGGCTTGGCTATCCCGGGAGGCTCTGAGCCCTTTTGTATCATTTTCTTTCCTTCTTTTCACTTCTTATTCACATGCATCTCTAGTTTTTATTTCTTTCTACTTCTGCATTTGGTATTAATGATTTCTTGTTGTAGGATTCAGTTAAATGGTTAAATCAAGTTATTTTGCAAGATCACAAGCATTATTTCATCCTTTTAAAAGCTTTGGAATTTCATAGTAATCATTGAGTTGGTTGGATTAGTCTTCTTATTCCCAAATCTAGATTTTGGGAACTCCTTTATGGCAAAGAACAATAAATTTATGCTATTTCTTAGAACATGATAAAAAGCTTAAATCGAGTTGGTTCCACTTGCATTAAAGAAAAAAAACATTATATTTCATAATAAAAATCACCCCATTGCATTTTCACTTGATTTGGTTAGGCATTTTTTTGATTTACTAGCTCACTAGTTCTTGGATTTCTAGATTTTTGACTAGTAATGTTTTTCTATTTTTTGGCATAGGTTAACCGAGGTCTTTTTGAGTGATTCCACTTGGAATGGGGACCTAAGACATCCTAGTTAATAAAAAATAAAATTGTCCCATCCAATTTGGATTTGATTTGCTTGGTCATTCGATGAATTACAGTAAATTTGTACATCCTATAGGAAATCACTATAGCATCCTATAGGAAATCCTATTTTGAGCCCGAATTGAAAAAAACATCATTCAAGCTAAGATTGGGCCTCTACTTGACCTACATGCCATCAAGACTATTTGAACCATCTTGCTCCACACTTAGGTCAACATTTTTCTATTTTTCAAGGGTAGGATTTGATTTCCATTTCTTCTATCTTTATTCTTACATTAGATCTGATCAATGTTTTATATCATTCTAAAAAATTTTCCTCATGCATGAAGTAGACAACTAGCTCATGAAATTATGTTTCCTTTAGATAATTGAAGTTCTTCTTGTTTGCATGATTTTTGGGTAAATGTCAATGTTTGATGTACTGCAGGTGTTTCAGGAGTACAAAGGGATTTCATAGTCAGCAAGCTCATCCCAACTTCATCCACCCATGGTCCTCACTTTCTTTCACTAAACCCTCACCAATTTCATCATTTCACAAGGAAACTTCTCCAAGCTTTTTGAGAAAATCTATCCATCTCCCAAGTTTGGTTTTGAGTTTTGAAGTGGTCCTAGGAAATCCCTTGCCTCATTCCATCCACCAACCACCTTCCCTAAGATTTTCATGACCTTCAACATCCATCCTTTTGCTCTCAATTGTACCCTATAGGTTTTCAGGGGATCCTGTAGGTTTTCAAGACATCCTATAGGAAATCCTATAGCATCATGTAAGAAATCCTGTTTTGAGGCCAAATTGAGGAGAAAGCCTCTAGGAAGCTAGCAAAGGGTCCTTACTTTTCCCCCAAACCTTCTAACCATTCACCATTATCCCCAAGCCACCTACCACATCACCAAAAGAGATTATCTTTCACACTCTCACATGAAAAAATACAAAAAGAAAAACACACTTATTTTATTCATTTACATGCACAACAGTAGAAGGTTTGATGGTTTGAATCTACATGCTTAGGATAATACGATTGCATACATGTTAAATTAGCATTATTTTGAAGCAAATCCTCTTAGCAGTTAGTTAGAAAATGGTGTGTTTAAGAATTTGATTTCAGTCTCTTTCCTTGTATTTTCTTTCTTGCAATAGGTTAAGGTTCCATTTCGAACATTTCATTTTCTGCAATTAGTTTAGGATTTGACTTCAGTACATGCACTCCATTACATCATGACAGCAAAGGGAGGACACATTGTATGCTGCACATATAGTGTCGATACCTCTTAAGTTTGTACAAACCCCGGTTTGATAATTAAAGTTGGTAGCCTTGGGACTTGTAGCATTCTTGTTGCAATATCAAGGCTCATCACGTATCATGGAATGAAATTGAAAATATCTTCATACAAAGGCAAGATGATAGATAACCAAGTAGTGATAGATGTAAAAGCCCTCTTGTACTTCACCCAACTCATTTCAAGAATCATACATGGTTTCATGCAAAACTAACCTACGAACGAAAACAAGCGAATTAACAAACACCAAAGCAAAAGCAAAAAATGAAAGTGAAGCAAGTAAGAAAACAAGCAAGAAGACAAAGAAGCAAACAAAGTGAATAAGCAAATAAGCATGTAAGCAGACTAATTGAAAGAAAAAACTACTCCTACTCCTACACTAACAGTGCATGGGTCTGATCACGTGAAGTGATATTTCTAATGCAGCCACTGGCGCATTGGTAGACCCATGTTGGGAAAAGCTTGGTCCACGTGAAATCCAGTTGTGTGAACCAACAAACAAGAAAGATATAACAATGAAGACAACCACTCTTTGTGTTTGAAAATGCCCATAGGACATAAGTGAGTGAAAGTGCATGACGAGCAGTCGTGGACTTATCATGGTGATGCGTGACACTGCGTGCAACTTGGAAGCATAAGCACACTCTTGACTAAGACATGCAAGCAAACGAAGGAAACAAAAATAACTTGCATCGCGAATGAGTGTTTGCAATGTAAGACTCCTCCAATGCATGAGAAATGGGATCATGCAGTATGAGTGGAGGAAGTGTGATCTTTGTGTGAGATGGATCTTCAATGCATATAGATGAGTGATGAGAAGCCTTGGATGATTGAACAGTTTCATGATCGGAAGTGAGACTAACCCCAAGAGAGCGAGGGCCTGACATAACCATAAGCTCAGGCTGAAGTGCCTCGATAGTCTTGGGTGACTCAACTTCATCATCAAGTAGATCATCATAAACTGGTGGCTTTGAAAGATAGATTGTGATAGAGTCATGATCGTGAAAAAATGGAAGTAAATGGATCACGACCACCAGGATCAAAAGAATCAATGAACTCATCGACATCCTCATGATCAAATGAATCAAACAGAGGGGTAGATGAAAAGTGAACAAACTCATCCTCTATATCTCCTAAAAAGACAAATCAAGAATCAAGTGGATATTTAATGAATAACTTATCCTCTCCATTGTTGAATGATGGATCAACATCTGGTGAGTCCTACGAGTGATCAACAATGGGTGCATCTGTGGATGAAGACAAATATGCAAAATAATGGATGGCAAGTTCACTAAAGAGGTTAGGAAAGAATGGAGGGGGCTCAGACAGAAGGGAGACATCCTTTGCCGAGTGTTGATCCTTAATCTCCCACTCATACTCTTCATGAATGACAATTCATGTTGGTTGTGCAACACCAACTCCGTCAACGGGTTGTTCCTCGTTCACAACAAGTGAAGAGTTAGGAATGGATGAACACAAGACAACATAATTTGGGAGAACAAAATAGTTTGAAGACGAAGGTCATAGAAAAGAATGCATATAATAACTCGAGGGACTCACAACCAAATTTGCATGAAATTTGAGTGAACTAATGTTGGGAGAATGTGAAAGATGAACAGGCATGTGAGCATGCTCTTTAGCATCACTTGGAAGTGGTGGAGCTATTGAATGAGAGAAAGTTGGACAGCCAGTTGAGACGGTGTCTATATCCACATGAGATTGCACAAATCCATCAATGAAGAATGTTGAGTGAGGCTTGATTTCAAGATTTCTCTTCTGACGAGCAAATTTCTTAAGGCAATACTCAAACCAGTCCCAAAGATAAGAAAATTTCATCTGGCTCCTCGGAGCTTGAAACTGCAAGTCACAAAGTGCTGCCAAAAATCAATAACTGATTCATGTGGAGCCCTACATTATTGTAACATTTTTTGGTCAAGAGATGGTCTAGATCAAAATGATGGAAGGTGTCTTCAACAAGACCATAGAAGTGCTCGGATGAGTGCACAATGTTAGCTGGTAGGCTGAGCAACCAATGAAATGAAGATTCACAAAGTGTGTATGCAAGCAACAAGCCAACTTGTTCACCAGAAAAATAATCTTCCTCATGAAGCATGGAAAGAAAGTCATGTAAGTACTCAAGCCAGGCCACTTCACCTTCACCATCCTACGTGAAAGTGGACAAGAGATCGAAAAAATCCCCCATGATGGAGACATCTTCACGATTCGAAAAACACCATAGGGGAAGAAGAGTGCAAGACTCCATGAAAGATATGTAAAGGTTCAAAACTGGATGAGAGGACACAAATTGTCATTAGGCCCTCCTTCTAGTGCCAAAAATGTTGACAGTGTTGGACCCGCCAACATGTCAAGGGGATCTCCCTGGTAAGAATTCCCAATTAGACCTCAGAACATTTTGTGTAGGAATCCCAGTAGTGGGTTGTAAGGTAATGCCTTGACCTCGATGTCACACAGAGGCAAGTAATATAACTCTGTCAGTAGTAAGGGTTTGGACGTTGCAGTGAGTAAAGGAAGGTTCATGAGAGGTTCTAACATAGGTGGGTTGAGATGATGGTGACAATGAGTTCCAGGTTGAAAGGGATCAGTCCCAACTCAGCTAGAAACACACAGCACATAGTACATACACAACTTTCGACGAAGCAGTTGGCATGGATGTAGCAGTCACAACGGACAAGGTAAGATAACACATACATCACTCATGGATTAGTCCAAATGAGTGCAACAATTCTTACAATGAGCTTCATATGAAAGGTTTGTTTGATGTCCAGCAGAGAAGTTGACGTGGATGGGATAGCATTAACAACATATACAACACATTTCCATTAATAGATTATGCATTACAACAAATGAAATAGTTTAGATGTAGAACACATGTTAAAGCAACATGCATTACAAATGTTAAAGATCGGTCTTACAATAGATACAATACATGTGTGAAAATGTGTTGGCTCTTATTATATAAAGAAGTGTAAGTTCCAATCATACAATACATCCATGTAAACCCGTCAGCCCCAACATTGGAACGTTATAGCCACATCTGCCTACTCCTCCAAAGATATGAACTAGCTCCGTGCAATGGAGAAGCCAAGGCCCATTAAAATACTATCCAAGCTCTTTCCAAGATAGTCTTATCAGAAGTTTGGCTGACCAAAAGCCCTTACAATAAGTTATGAGGGATTATTTATAGCAAAGGGTGGGGTGACCCATGACATTCCCCTTTGTAACAGTTCAATTACCTTCATGACTCTTCACCTACTTTATGACTATTACATCCAAGTATTGACACTTGACTTACACTTGACATGACTCAACATTACAATGCACATGCACTCATGTGAGACAACATGGATTGAGCAAGCCATGCAAGACATCACTGACACTAGGTCCGTTGTGATGAGACCAACCCTTTGACATGCTTGTAATGGTGAAGGTGATGAGCTAATGCCAAGCTTTGTCATCTATGATGGTGTGCATGCAGCTCATGGTGACATCTTGTTGAAGCGAACTCTTGCCTCTATTGCAACTGGTGCATTGGTTCGGCCCCTTCATCCAACCCATCTGCTAACATGTGCATGGTATTCTTGGGTACGGCTGAACTAGCAACACACTGATGCATAGTGTCCACGCTAATCTCCAAGTGTGTGTTGGTGGTCATGCACATCAACTTGCTGAAGTACATGTTCAGCTCCAGTTGGACTTTCTTCTTGTCTTCACCTTGGTGAGTCCGTTGAATGGGTTGGATTGCATGTGTGTGCACAATGACATGCATGCTGATAAATCCCTTGCATGTGATCAACAACATTTCTCACCATGTCTGCTCCGTGTGAGCTACTGGGATGGATCGTTAAATTATATGGGTGGAGTTTCATCCATGAGTGCATGTTGCACCCGTTGTTGTTCTTATTACTGTTGCAACTCATTCGCTTGTTTATGCAACTTCATGTTCATCCTTGGGTTGCTTCTTCAACACATGCAACTCCTTCTTTATTCCATTCTCTATCTCCGTGTGATCTTCATGTCATGCAGTCACCTCATAACCTGATTCTCCAAATTTGCTTTCATCATCAATGGATCTTCTTGAGTTTGCAAATTTATTCTTCCTCCGTGTGTAAACAACCCTCCTCTTGCATTTGTTGCATCCAGTATGATGCCTCCAACTATTGTTCATGATGCTCCTCGCTATGATGTTGCTGCTATCACATCTTGATGCCCTTATCTACAAACATCTTGATGTCTTCATGAGTAGGAAAGCTCATAGACACTTGATCGACTACATCCCCAAGTGTGCTTTGAATGGTGTCTTCGACTCTGCTCTCTTGGAACCATTGTACCTATGCTATTGAGAGGTATATGAAAATATGTGATACTTGTAGAAATGGAAACACTCATGGCAAGCAACCTGTCACTTGTAAACCAAAATGAACTTGAGCATTGACTTGCAACATACTTATGTGACTGATCATGAAGGTTGCACAATTTTGGTTGAGAGGTCAGGAGATTGACTATCAAGACCATGTAAGGCATAGTCTAGGTTGTCATGAGACTGACCAACTGCTAGAACTATGCAATGCATAGTCCAACCTAACTGTTGACTACTGGAATTGTGAAATGCGCAATTCCAGCTGGCAATGACTGCAAGCTCAGTGACTACATTATGTAATTTTCTGGGCCAACAGTCACTGTCCCTCAAGATTGTGCAAGGCAGGCCTGGCGAACAATTGTTGGGTAGAAATGTGTATTTATTGAGAGGAAGGCAACGTGTTCACTCTTAGGATTGCATAATGTTGTGTTGGTGAGGCTCTTGGTGAGGCAGACGCTGGGCCAGGGCTGGCCAGACTCGCCGACGGGCAACTGAATGTGAATGTGAATGTGGATGCATGCTGATACTGAGTGTAAGAATAAGTGAATGATCATGCATGAAAATGGTGAATGGCAGATTACAAAAATTGAACAACATGCATGTGGGTGAGGCAAGTCGCTGAATCAGTGACCATTTGTGAAAAACATTTTCATGCGTGCAACAGCAATGAGATAGCAACAAAAACTAAAATGGTGCTAGGACAATCTAGTACACATGTAAATGATAGAAAATGTTCAAAGAAATCAAGAAAATAGTACTCATACAAGCGAAAACACAAAAAGCGACAGAAATGCAACACAAGGCATGGGAAGCGGGCTTATCCCAAAATAGTTGAGCTGAATGTGCCGACTACTCCTAGATGTGATGTGGGATGACAGAGCTACAAGGTTGATGTGAGGAATGAGCTTTGCGGTGTCCGGTTGATGAGTGTTGATAACGTCGAGGTTGTGATGCACATGCCACAAATCTAGGGAAAGCGAAACTTGGTGGGAGGTTTCGAAATGACCCTTACATGTAACCTCCAACTGCTAAAAATAGATCCCTAAAACAAGGGATGCATTTGCATGCTACCTTGGGAGAAGTAGCCTATGCGTGCAAGTCTGTTTCGCTCGGTCCCAGAGGGAACTGGTCAACTCAATTGCACATGCAAGAGGCTATTTGACTACTTGAAGGAAATGTGCATTTCTGGTTGGGAGTTGGGCTGACTGCCCAGGAGATTTGCACAATTTTTGGGTAGAGCAGTTGACTGCTACACAGATTTATGCAAATTCTAGGTTGACCAGCCCTACTAGGGAAATTTCCATAATTTATGTTGGGAGTGTTGGCTGGCGGAATTTGGCAATTCTGGAGCCCAGCAGGATGTGAGACAAAATTGCACAATTTATGGAGGGAAAGTTGGTTTCCCTCCAGAAATGCACAATTTTCTAGGGGAAGTTGCTCAACTTGTAGCTGGACCAAGTCTGGGTGAACAACTTGTGAGGGAAATGCATCAAGTTATGATCGACAAGCTGCCTTTGTGCATGAAAAACACTAAAGCTTGTGAACTTGATGAAGGAAGGCAAGCTATTGTGAAAGGTTGGTAGGGAGGCTCCAAAAAAAACTAAGGAAAAATTTTGGAGGGTGGTTGTAGCCACTACAATAGATACCTGGAGATATAGCAACATGCATGGCAAACAATCTGTCAGTTGAAAACCAAAACAACTTGAGGACTAACATGCAACACACCTAGGTGACTGACTAGAAGGTTTGCACAATTTTCACTAGGAAGTTGGGAGACTAACTAGAAAAACTACATAGAGCATAGTTCAAACTATCAGTGAGCTTACTGACCTCTGAAACTACGTAGAGCACATTCCATCTTGGCCTGTTGAGGACTAAAACTGCACAATGCGTAGATTTAGTCAACAATGCCTGCAACCCGAAAAATTGCATCTTTGTAATTCTAGTGGCCAATGGACACTACCTCTCATAATTGCATAGATAAAGCCTGGAGGCCAATGTTGGGTAGGATCTGCACAATTCCTGGGAGGAAGGTAGAGCCTTCCCTCTCAGAAATGTTCAGTGTAAGCTGGGCAAGGCAAGGTTTAGGCCAAGGTAACCCAGACCCACTGATGGGTGACTAAAAACATGAAAAGGTTGAATGCATGTGCTAAGATGAGTGCAAACAAGAGTCAATGATCATGCATGAAAACCGTGAGTGCAAGATTCAGTAATGGGAAAACAAGTAAGTGTGTGAAGCGAGTTTCCGCAACAACGACTGTTAGTGCAAAAACAATGTCATTCATGCGACAACAATGAGATGCAATGGAAAAATTGAATCAATGCTTCTACAAGATAACATGCATTAAAACAACAACAAGATTTCAAAAAAAACAAGAAAACAACACTCACACAAATAGAAATACAAAAAGTGACAGAAAAGAAACAAAAGACATGAAAAGTGGACATACCCGAAAAAAGTTGAGCTGAGTGTGCCGAATGCTCCTAGATGCAATGTGGGATGCCAAAGCTCCAATATCGAAGTCAAAAATGAGATCTGAAGCATTGAATAAATATTTTTGATAAGGTTGAGGCTTATGACGCGCATGCCACAAATATAGGAAAAAGAGACACTTGGCAGGAGGTTTCTAAAACGGTTTTTGCATGTAACCCTCGACTGCTAAAAATGGATCCCTAAAATCAAAAGGTGTTTTTTTGCTTTTTTTTTTTCTTTTTGCTTTTTTCTTTTTTCGGGAAAAGAAACCCATGCATGCAAGGAAAGATTGGTTAATTCTAGAGGGAACTGGTCAACTTGGGAGCACATGCAATGGACTACAAGCTTATGGATGACTTCTATGCAGTTTTTGGGCTGAGTGGCTCTAGAAGCCCCTCACACTCTACGCGATTTCTGTACTGAAGCCCTGGTTGTCAGCCATGACTGTGTAAATTTTGAGAGCAAGCCCAGTGACAGGCTTCTCTGTGAAATTTCCAGAGGGAAGGCTCCCTATTGTAAGTTTTAACCCCGTACGGAAATTACCTGCATACGAATTCTAAATCACAAGAAAAATAAAAATGCGAGAGCATAACACATAAAGCACATATACACAGAGATTTCCCACTAGATCTCAAAACCGAGACTACTAGCTTGATTTTTCATTATATTCCTTTCAATGTTACAATACATATTTATACATGCCGAGGCATCCAATAACATGGACCGAAAAACCATCACGTCCAAAACCATGGACCAAAAACCATCGCGTCCAAAAAACATGTGCGAAAATCATGCACAAAACCATAGGTGGGTCCACCCAACCTAACATAGGGTCCA
>APFE030590611.1:0-21215 GCA_000404065.3 Pinus taeda
AGTGTTTTTGTTGTTCCTTTTTCAAAAAGAACAACACTTGTGTGTTTTTGCTGTTTCCGAAAGGAACAACACTGTTTGAATTCTGTCGATATTTTTCCAAAGGAACGACACTTGTTTGATTTTGCTGTTCCTTCTCAAAAGGAACAACATCGTTGATTTCCACTGTTCCTTTCTCCAAACGAACAACACCTGTAAACTGTTGTTGTGTCCTTCCGTGAAAAGAGCACTACTCATATGATTTTGAAACAACTTGTTTCTTCTTAAGGATGCTTAATGCTAATGTTCTTTTGAGTCTTTTGGGAATACAACTATGCACTTATGTGATGGAAACAAAAACACAGCATACGGAAATCGGTAAATCATAAATCGCTATCCCTATAAGAAAATGCCCTGAATTGGTGAAAGTACGTAGGAAAAGATATGCTTATTTATCATCTTTTGTTGCCATTGTTCTACTAACTCCATTTTGATTGGTTATCTGTATCATGATGGTTCTTTTTTTATCATTTGGCAATATGATCAAAGGGTCTATACCTTTCTATTGGGATATTAAGACTTCTTCCACCATTCCTACTCTTAAGGAGTGGTGAACCACTATTTGTGTATAGACAGGAAAGGCTCTCTATTTAAAAAAAAGAAGAAAAAAGAAGGAAGCAAAACAGGGTTTCTAAAAATTGTCAAATTGCAGGACAGGAAGTCTCATCACGAGCTGACCTACCATGATCATCAGGATGGAAGCGAAGCGACATTCCCACTAGGGCCACCACACCTGGGAAATGGTCCAAAGGTATATCAAACAAATAACCCTTGGAACAGGAGGTCTCATCACGAGCCGGCCTGCCCACTATTCGCTCCTCCCTCGTGAATGGCATTATGATTAACTGGTCACCAAGCCAGCATAGTGGCCTACAGTTTGACATTATACAACGCTTCCTGGCATACACAAAGGACTATGGTTCCCCGGGTGAAATAAACAACTCTGCCAAGGTTATGGACACCTGTCGGCAACAGAGCTCTGTTAATGGTATTGAAGTCATACTTTTACACCAATAGGTAAGGATATTATATCCTCTTGTTTCTTATGACATGATAATTAATTATATAATTACCCAACCATATAGCGCATGACTATCTATTATCGCCAATCATTACGGAGCTAGTGACAGTGACCGCATGAGACTCGCTATTTATGGCAAATTTCTTATCCCCGAACTTCCATCAACTCACCGCAGTCCCTTACGTATTAAAAGCGATCTAACTTTCTACCTCGATTTCAGTAATAGGCTGTTTTTGTGGACATGGCATATTTTCATAAGCTATTCCATAAAGGCCTCACAACAGAACAGATGCTACTCCTTTATTTGATGGCTGGGACAACCTATCACATTGCAGGGGGGGAGGTAACCTCATCATCCCCCAGAGCACGTGTCAGTCCATTATTCGAGGAAATTTTTTATTCGAGCACAACATGGCTCAACGGTATGATCATTTGCTATTTTTGTTTTCTTCTGCATGAGTTTCTATTCGAAGTTTTTTCCCATTGCATACGCCGTTGCATTTGAATTTGAACGAGGAATACACCACCATCTTCTCTGCATTTCAACGAACAACTGCTGTTCCTTTGAGAATTTGTAGTGAAAATTTGGGAGGAAGGTCAGTCCACCGAGAACGACAAACATTAACTGTTTCGGCTGCAGCCCGAAGAATCCTGAAGAGAGCAGGATGGTTGACCTATCTCAACCGCCTGAAGGAGTCTAATGAAACAGTAGCGAAAGAATTTTTATAGAACCTACAGGAAGAATACTCCACAGTAAGAGGAAGGCGAATTGCAGTCACTAACGACATAATAGCAAGAGTCATGGGACTACCGGCCATGGGACCAATATGGACAATAAAGAAGGAAAGGCTGTAGAAGATTTTGGAAATCTTTCAGGACGAGGGCCAGAGTTTGATAGTCCGAGGAAAGGGGGTGCTACCAGCAATGCTAGGAGAGCCATGGGCGGAATTGGCAAAAATCATCCAAAGCTACATCACCTGTGAGGGCAGAAAAGATGTGGTAAGACCACGACATCTTAAACTCCTAGCTGTCTTAAAACAAAAATGTTCTGTGAATTTACTTGCATTGTTGAATTCACTATTGCATGATGTGGCATGAAGTATGAAAAGGGCACAGCATGTAGAATCTGTGGTTAGCCACCACGGATTAATTCGGTTGATAGTGAATTATAGTCTCACCCAGCAGCAGAGCAGTTGGGAAGAACTGATTGCTATTATCAATAAAGGGATGGCCACATCTGGATTCCCGAAAAAACGAAAAAGAGTTGATAGCACACCCCAACGTTCAGAGAAATGAAAGCAGGACACTTGCAAAGAAGTGCAAGCTGAAAAAAAACCTGAAAAATGACCCGAAAAATGTAAACATGATGCTGGTACATCTGAACAACCAGAAAAACGTAGAAAGTTGGCAAGGCTCGCAGGGTTACAAGGAGGGCTAGAGAAGCCCCAGGAAGGCATGAGCCAAGCAATAGAAATTGAAGATGAGCAATCTGCAGAAACAGAAATTGAGGGAGAAAGCAACGAGGAAGTAGAGAAGACTGCAGGGACAGAGACATGGGAAGAAAACAACGAGGAAACAGAGCAGTATGCAGAAACAGAGACATAGGAAGAAGACGTCGAGGGAGAAGAATAGTTTGCGGAAACAGAAACAGAAGAAGAAGACGTCGAGGGAGAAGAGCAGTCTGCAGAGGCAGAAATAGAAGAAGAAGAAGAGGAGGTAGAGACATCTGCAGGAAGAGAAGAAGAACAGGATGAGCAGACTGAAGAGGAAGGAGACGAGAAGAAAGAAGTTGAGCAATCCGAGCAGGAGGAAGGAATGGAACAGCATGAAGGAAGCCCATTACAAGACCCGATAGGGGAAGATGAATTGGCCAACATTTTGGCCAATATGGGAGAATATGGCCAACCCCTAAGTCCATCTAACCTCCAGGCCATAGAGAAAACCTAGGAGAAAGACCCACCCGAGGAATTGCATGCAGAAGAGGCAGAAGTAGAAAATTCGCCCATCCATAATGAGAAGATAACAGAAAATGCTGAGCAGGAACAACCCGTTCCTAGTTAGAAGGCACCAGAGGAAAGTCTAGAGGAAATAAGGGCAGAAGAGGAATCAGCCCAAGAAATAACAGAGCCAAGTAAGGTTCTTACCCTGGAACAACCACCTCAGGAAGAAAATCAGGAAGCTAGTCACAGTCTAACCCACAACGAACAGCCTGCTGTTCTTTCTGAAGAGTTGATGGAAATAAGGGAATTACAAAGGGAAAAGCGGACATTGTTAAACATAATAGTCAGGCTTCGCTAGTAGATTAGGATTCTAAAAGTGAGGGAAAGGGTGAAAGCGACTTCAGGAAGAAAAGGTTTGACTACACCAATAAGATCCCTTAAGAGTAGGAGGCGGAGGGCCAGAAGCCGTCCCACTGCTCAAAACCCTAACAGAAGCCAAACTGCTGTTCCAAATGAAGTTGAAGAACAAACTGCTGTTCCAATAGCAGCAGAAGAGCAGACTGCTGTTCCATTTGAAAAGGAATAGCAGTGGGTTGGAGTTCGTATTAAAATTAAAAAATATGATAAGATGGTTCAGACGGAGGCACCACCTTCGGGAGTAATAAGGGTTATGAACTCAAAGCAGCGCAATAAGAAAGTTCAAGTAAAGCTCCCGGCCTCCACGGATGCATGGAAGAAGGACCCAAAAACAAGAACCCTTCACCAACATTTGAAGCAGGCCCAGGAAGAAGCAGAAAATCTCAGGGAGAAAACGGTCCCCCGAGAAAAATATGAAGAATTACAGCAGCAACTAAGGAACGTCAACCTGTCTGAAAGCCAAGATTTCGAAGGATGGAGAAAGGAACAAGAGAAAGTTGCCAAGGTAACCCATAGATTAGATGTAGTTATTAAACAGATGGATACCTTGTGTGCTCTATACAATGATGTCCTAGCATGTAGAGCCCCTGCCAAGAACTATGCCCTATTTCTAATGGAAAGGTACTTACAATTGAAAATAAAGGCTGTTAAGGTAGGTGCTCCCATAGAAATTAACACTATAAATGATTTTATAAATTACTGTAAACATTATGGGGTAAAAGCGCAAAGGTTATTCTGTGAATTTTACTTGCATAACCTTGTACTAGAACAAGAGACCGAGCTGAACCCTGGCCCTTTTGTTAGGGATATTCAATTGCAAGCATTTATTTCATTTGCAGTCAATCAGATTAAATGGCTTAAAGCCTACAATGCTTTTCAAAGACAAGAAAACGGATTAGACCTATGGGTAAGAGCTGAGCCTAGGGACCCAGAGCAGTTATGGAGGAGGCATACAAATCTCATGAGGACTCCAGGAGTGATTGAAGCATTAGGACCTATGCATGAAGCAATCATTCGGCAGGGGCTTGAATTGTTTTCCTCCATTAAAGACCCTGCCGTTGAAGCAGCTAAATTTCGATATCGAGTACCTAATCCAAACATTCAGCTCAAAGAGCCATTTAAATATGAGAATTTTAAGCTTGCTGCTAACCGATTCCCACTCTATGGCGAAATTGTTTTAAGGGCAGGGCCATCCTGGTTAGGATATAGGTTCCGGAGTCCAATCATTTGGCATCCTGCACTCGGATAGAAAGCCCTATATGAGATGCCCGAGGGCCAGACAAGCCATTTATTTGATCATCTAATTTCGCATCATGGATGTAGGCCCCCACACGAGATTCCATCTCCAGCCTACTCCCTCACTGCTTTTCCTGTCAACTACAATGTTTTCATGAGGCCATGAAAAAGGGTAAGCTGGGGGGTGTGTGGAGTATCAAGGAAGGTATGTTTCGATGGTTATTTTAGTATCTTTTCATTAGAACTTAAAAGCCTTTTGCATTAGAAATTTAGATAATGATGAGGATTTATAACGAAACACGAGAGATTAATGGGAAACACTGATAATTGTCATTTCTATGTGCAGGAAGGTGGAAAAACGGAAGGTGGCCATTCCAAAGGTAAAGACAAGAATGAGCTAACTGCTGTCCCTTTGACGGGAGACCGCAAACAAACCAGATCAAAATGGATCAACCCAGGGAAGGAAGCGGAGATACCAGCATGGAGCAAAAAATGAAAGAAGTGACACATTATTAATGATTCTGTGAATCCCTCAGGATCTTAGATCCTGAGGGATCAATATTTTATCTATTTTCTGTATCTAGATATCTCCGCCATATTTCTTATATAAGGGATAGCACTGTTGGCTAGAAGGGGACAGTTTTTTATGTAATTTATTTTAAAGAAGATCGAGACTATGATCTTTATGTCCTATTGAGACTTGAGTTCCTGTAACTTTATTTCATGCATTAATACAGACTTGGTTACTCTTTTATCTTTGAGCCTGGATCAATCTTAAGCGGTGTACCCCTGGAGGCTAAGGGCCTGGCCCTGGAGGACACTTTCTCTTGTACCATTACGTGTGGTTTCTGTGTGGTTTGTTCATAGACGTAATCTGGTAATCTACTATGTTTTAAGAACATTATATTACATGCTCTATTATGGTTAATTCATTTCATGTTCCTGTAAACCAAAGCTTTATATCGACGCTGTGTCATGTTACCAATCCTTTAAGTGTTGATTAATCTCTATAGGATACTGTCACTCCATTACAGAATTCATTACGATTGTGTTTAGCATTATAACAGTTATCTTGAAAGGTCTGATTTCATATGATCATTGAATGTTACTGTTTTCAGCTTGAGATGCAATCGTATGCATTTATTTAGATCAGTAACAGAGGCAGGTTAAGCACAGGGTGTTTCTAAGGTTGTAATCGGTAGTGTTGTTCCATAGCATGGGTACATCTTTTAAGACTGAAGGATTGATGTTTTGATTGGAGTGATTAAATAGAATTACAACTTGATGAACTTGGTTACTGCTTATTTCAACTGCTGTTCCATTTCTGAATTTCTGTTCCACTTCTGAGTTGCTGTTCCATTTCCGAATTGTTGTTCCATTTCTTTGCTGTTCCATTTCCAGACTGCTAATTTGCTATTTCTTAAGGACAGTCTCAGGTTGTAGTGAGCATCAGCATCTACTATTTGGCTCCCAGACCTCTGATCTGCTCCCATCAGCTATGAAAGGGATGGGTTATTGCTACCAAACCCTTGGCTGATGTGCTGTTCTATTTCATTGCTATTTCCTTTACTTTCCATTTCATTTATATTCATTAAGGATGATCTCAGGCTGTAGTGATTCCCAACATCTGCTTCCTAGCTCCCAGACCTCAGATTTGTTCTCATCAATTACGAAAAGGATGGGTTATTGCTACCGAACCTTTGGCTGATGCAATGCTTGGTGTGATTTATCCTTTTGAATTAGTTAATTTGTAGATTCGCATTAACTTACTTTTGTAGTTTTAATCAGCTGTACTACGAGCATTACTCTGACAAGTGCTAAGCCTCAGACTGAGACACTCTTTGAAATAACCAGACGTTCCCGGATTGACATATTAATGTGAGGTAACTAGAGGTGAAAGAGACCCTTTTTATAGCTCTACAAAGGGAAGGTAGGGTACTTTCATGCAAACTTATGTAATCCTGTTGTGCTATTCAATGATCCCCGCATTTGTTGATATAATAGCCGATATTATATTAATAAATGGGGACCCTTGCTAAAATCCTTCAAAAAGAAATGCACTTAGACACTTTCTTTTAAGATTTTTAGGAATAAAGCAAGATATCAAATCAAAACTCTTTGAAAGCTAGCAATTCTCGCCTTTTCGCATACCACTAGACCAAGTGTGTCAAAAGCCTTAGTAAGAAGCAAAACCCACGAAAAGCAATCAAAAGGATCACCACGCTTAACTTATATATCATTAGTCTTTTCATTTAAAACTAAGCTCTAAGGCATTTTCTATTAAATAAAGCCCGTATCACATATCGTCATTCACAAAAGGGTGCACTCTCACAAATCATGTTGAAATGTGTGAAATGTGATATTGCGATAAGATGGTCAACCTTATTGCATCACGTCGAAACACTTAAGAAATGTATGAAATCTTATGAACTACACGATGTTCTGAAATGCGATAAAAGCTCAGATCCAATAAAGGCCAATATCATAAAATGGTGATTAAGTCCGATGCGTGATGAAAATCACTTTATAAGGTAAATAGATTTAAATAAATAAGAAGACACCGCTTATCCCACATCTTGCATCCTGTAGGAACCTAAGGAACTTTGAAAAGACACACAATCAAACATGCGATAATGCATTGCAATCACAAAATCATAATTCTCGCAACTTAAGTCTGCCACCATAAAAGCCACCCTTCCTATTTTGCGATGTGTTACATTAATGATCAATAAAGACAACGATAAGGGACCATTAGTGATAGGTTAATGACATTTATGTTAAAAATCAGCTCGATGTGACACGACATCCTTTCATCCGCGCTTGATTAGAAATCATTTCTTGTCACATTTTCAAGTTATATGTATCATTCATTCATTGTAATTCTCACTTGTGTTTATCTGATAACTTCTACTTTGCTCCTTTACAGGAAAAATCCATAGGGAGAATTGTTGGAAACAATGAGAAAGAAGGGAAAGGCATCTGTGTATGAGAAGTCAGAAATGATTCCTCTTTTCTCCAATACTACATGTAGCAGAGATGGAGGAACTATGACCTGGGAGGTCTTGAACAACTTGTTAGAAGAGGAGCAACCCAGGAAATGACAGATTCCCAGAATTCATCTGATGCCTCATATTTCTAGAGGGCATGCTCTTTCCTGCACCGCATAGTTTCATGACCAAAGATAATCCCATTTACTGACATGGTCAAATGGGTAATTGACGAAGCAGACATTGCAGACCAAACATTCAGGAAACATAGGAAAGATTTCATGGGGTCTTTTTCAGCAGACAACCTACGACTCATGTACTAGTTACCAGAGCTGCAGAAGCTCTACAATAAACAATTCCTCGAGAATTTTTCCAAGGAAAATGAAGACCCAACAGACATCATGCAAACCTGGATAGAAAATGAAGGCAAGTTCAAATGGGATAAAACGAGTATGTACTCTACGACATCCATTTCTCCCCCTCCTAGTTTTGTAGTAGCATTACTATGTAGATTGTTCGGTAAACTCGATAGCACTAAGTTCTCCCCGGAATGGTTCCCATTGATAGATGTAGTAGTGAATGCAACAATAATGAAATGGGCTCAAATTTTATCAGAAAATTTGGCTAAGGATATTATAAAATATAGAAGGGAGAGAAATTCTATTATAATGGATGCAATTTGTTTTAATTATAAATTTCCAAAATGGGATGGAAGTTGATTGTACATGACCCTCTTCCCATCCATATGTACCATAATATTTTATAGGAATGTCAGTTTCACCCAATTTTTATAAAATCTGTCAAGGAGTTATGCTACCCATCCATAAAGACGTATACAATAGAACCACCCCTAGGTTTTCTAAAGAGGTCGAGATAGATATTTTGCTAGTAGCTAGATGGTTTGGGGAAGAAACCTTTACCTACATTAGAGTATTCAGGAGTATCTCTTCACCACATGTTCTCCCATATTACATCCCAGAAATATTAATGTCCAGAGAAATAGCCTACCAAACAGTAGGGGAAGGTGGATTAAGCAGAGGATTGAAAGAGAAAAAGAAGGCCATTTGGCCTACATTCCCATTACAATGTGGTGCATTTGTGCTACATGATTTTGAACATGCATGCAAAGAAGAAAATATTATTAAATATCCAAAATTAGCTACACTTCTGGGAAGGTAGTATGACCCAAACGTCATTGTTAAGAATTTTACTACTATGGTAAAAGTAAAGCCGTTCACACATGAAGGGGATGCCTTTGATGAACTCTTCCTACATGGAGAAACATATTCACAAGTGTTGCATTTGGCATCACAATGTTTGACCCACAATGATCTTAGGGCTTTCCATGTATATAGGGAAAAGCGATTATTGAAGGTCCCATTGAACCTATTGCAGATAAAATCAATAAGGGAGCCAACAACCAATGTAAGCTTGGAGGACATCTCCAGAGAAAGATATGAAGAATATACCCAAGAGAGATCTATGAATGAGTCGTAGCACTCAGAGAGCAGTCTTAAAATGGAGGAAAAATAAATAAAGAGTCCAAAAAGAACACAACCGGAACTATTGTGATGTTCATGTTGAGAAACTTGAGTGTTCCCATTTGAAAATGTATGAAAGGTGAACCGCATAGAGAATTGGGATGGGAGATACAACAATACAAGGATTGAGAACAAATTTATTCATAAGTCCAATGGAGGTTGGGAAAGGCTCGTAAATCAGATAGAATCTATAGAGTCGTGAGTCCAATGGTGGTTAGGTAAGGCTCATTGATAAGTTAGACTCTGTAGATTCATGAGTCCAATGGTGGTTGGGAAAGGTTTGTTGATCATATAGGAGTTTGTAGAGTCATGAGATGGAGATCATAGTTCCTTTAAAATATTTTCCATATTGTACTCTCTATGTAATGATTTTCTTGAGATATAATAATATATATTGAGTAGCATAGTAACAACAAGGGTGGTTTTTGCCCCGACGGGGGAATTTCCACCATAGATCTTGTGCCCCTATATGATGTTATGGTTTTGTTTCATTGTGCATGCTTAATTCTTATGATTATGGATCTCATGTGCTAATCCAATTGAAGTTGCATGTTTTAGATCTAATGCTTACTTGTTAAGAAATAAATGGATTAATATATTTGACAAAAAATGGTAAACTTGTGTAACTGTTACCACTATTGATTCACCCCCCTGTAGTGATCATGGTTGCAATAATTGGTATCATAACACAATTCTTTCTAGAGCAGATTCACCACTGAGGGTAGATCATGGGTAACCAGGAAGGATTTGTAGTTGATGGAGTTCCTTTTCTACATGGACTAGATTACATGCTTTGGAAGGTAAAATTTGAAGCATATCTTTTAACTTTAGACGTGGATATTTTTCTCTCAATTGAATATGGCACATAGGATGAGATTAATGAAGAAGCTAAGAAGATCATTTTGAAGGGGTTATCAAATCATGATGTAGAAAAAGTGAGACATTGCAAGACCACAAAATAAATCATGGACAAGATGCACAATTTCTATGGAAGACAAAGGATTCAAGTTTATGAAATTAATGAAAAATCCCATTGCTTTCTTGAGGATAAATAGAATGTTGAAAATGATTCCACATTCATAGTACTAGCATATACAAGTTTATCTCAAGAAGATAGTGAGAGTAGCCATGAGAGTAATATCATGCAAATAATTGATATGAAAATTCAACATGAGGAAGTCATCAAGAAGAATGAGAATTTGTCAAATCAGCTCTAAGAGAGGGAATCCTATTGTGCAAGTCTTTTGAGATATGAGATTGAAAAGGAAAATAATTAGCTATGCCATTATCGAAAGTTTGAGAAAAGCACCAAAATTTTGGATGAAATCCTCATTAGTCAAAGATATCCACTTCTTAAAACTGGATTGGACACTGAAGAAGAATCATGCATTTTGAAATAAAAAGAGAAAGTGGAGGGAATCCAAATAATAGAGAATCATAATTCCACCACTTCTAAAGTCAATCAAATTTCTAGGAAGCAATATCATCAAAGGAAGCAAAATAAGAAAAAAAATCATCAATAAAAGCAAAGAAAAGAATATCAGAGTGACAGCATGCAACAATTCACCAAGGTAAGAATGCAACCGAGCATTCATGGTCCAACAACGAAAAACACAACGTATCCAAATTTATTTAATGGGTATTTTTTTCTTGCAATCATTATGGTCATCGTGTTAGAGAATGTAATTTTTTTGCAAGAAAACAAAATTTGTTGGATAACCATTGTTTCAAATGTGGAAAATATGGCCACAAAGTTGTAGCTTGTAGATATAACAATATCAAGCCATCAAAAATATCAAGCCCACCCTTGAAGATAAATAAGGTATGGAGGAGAAAAGATGAGTTGCAAATAACTAGCTGTTCAAAGGACATCAAGGAGGAATTTTCTAGTTTGAAGATGGATATTCTACTCTGGGGGAGTAGATCTCTATCTTCTACACAATAAGAGATGCCTTCAAGAGAATCTAAACTTGATAGGTTGATGTGTTTAGAAGGAGGAAATTTCAGCCTCATGCATCTATTCATTTCAAGTCCACAAGACTGTTTTGAGGCAAAGAAGGAGAGTGCATGAGTTCAAGGGGAGTTATGCATGGTTGATGCATCATATATCATTTTATCCTTTTGTCTCATGATTACTGGTAGTTGCAGCCATGTTGTGAGAAGATTATTTTTCAATATTATGCACACTAATAGAATTTCATGTAGCAAGCAACAATTGTTGATGGAAAGATGCCATATTCTTAGGGGGAGTTTGATATGGCTTTATGATTTGCATGTACAATGCTTATGCCATGCAATATGCTATGTCTTTTACGGAAATCTTGGTGATAGTTTGTGAGAATGATGTTACTCTTATTGAAACCCTCATTCTTGTACTTCATTGGAGAATCATTTTTCACATGAGGAAGATTCATTGATACATGCATCTATACTAAGAAGTTGTTAGTTGATTTATGTGAATTGATTGAAGAAAGTTATTACATCATTCAGTGTAGTTGTATCATTGTTGAGAGTACATTGCATGTGTATTCACATGAGTCATATATTTTACATTTCATTATCATGAGGCCATGCATCATATTTACATATCATATTGTCATGAGTATCTCACTTTGAAGACTATCACATATGTTTGTTGATGTTGACGAGGATTGTGCTTATTGGTGCACATATTGTATGGTCACTGCTGCTGATTATTTTTTAGGATTACTTGCGTATGTTGCTGTTGGCATATATATATGTTGTGTCATATGATAGTTTACTGAGGATTAGAGGTATGATGATGCTTAATATTTAGTTTGAGGTTATAGTGTTTATTGATTCATATGGATGGCTGATAGTGTTTTGCTACTTAGTGCTACATATTGATGCATCATTGTTGTTATAGTCATTCATGTAGACTTGTATTATTAGGGATGCTAACTATTGTTGTTGAAGATTGGTAGTTCAGAACATGTTTTGGAAAATCTTTGGAGAGAGTTATGCACACTCTTTCTGGGTTGTAGGTATTCATTTTTTTTTATCATGGATCAAAGTCTTGTATTTTCATTTCTTATCTTCATTGTGTTGATTGAGTGATCCATGAAATGGATTATATGTAGCATCACAAGTCTTGATTTTCTTTAGATATATTCATATGAGATATGTTCATGGATATACGAGTAGTCATATGTCATATTTGATGAAGCATTGTACATTCACAGCCTATCATTCTTGTAGCCATGTAGTACAATTATGAATCATTGTACTTGCATTGCAATATTTCTAAGTCATGGTCCTTGGTTCTTTTGGAGTAGCCTCCTTCTTATCACATGGAGGAAATTATGTGTTGCTTCTCACACCATATTGGATGATGGTCATCATATGTCTTGCTTCTGTTGTCATCGATTATGATATGATACTGCATGGGAGGATGTTGTTGTCATTATATACACTACATTATGGATGCAGTGTAGTCTTGCTTTATGATGGTGATCACTTGTTTTGCTACTGCTGCTGGAGAGATGATACTCATGTTGATGTTTATGTTGTCATTGCCTTGGTTGAGAGTGAGGACGATGTTCTTGATGTTGTTGAGTTGAGTGATGTTTCTTCCAATATTTCTTGTGATGTTTTCCTACTCATATTATATTGATGATGTTGATGGTTATGATATGTTGTTGTTTTTGGTTGAGAGTGGTCTACATGGAGAGTTTGTTGCTATTGAGAGACAGAGCTATTGATATCGTTTGATGTGATGTTTCCATGAGGAGTGTTGTTGTTTGTTGACGCATTAGGATATGATCTTGATGATTTATATGATGTGCTACTATGTTTTCTGGTCACAATCTACTGCTATCCACACTATGTGGATGATTATGGTTGTTGCTTCTTGTTGAGGCACAACTAGTGTCTAGGGGGAGTAACACTTATTCAACTATGATTTGTTGGGTAAGCTCAACCATTTGACATTGATGTCAAAGGGGGGGTGAAAGAGGTTTCTTTGGTTGACCTAATTGGGGTTGACATCAATGCCAAAGGGGGAGATTGTTGGCATTGATGTTGTGATGAGTTGTTTGGTTGGCATTGATGTCAACCAAGTAGCATGGTGTTGGGGAATGCATTGGTGATGGTTGGAGTTGATGTCAACCTAGTAGCATGGTGTTGGAGGATGCATTGGTGACGGATGGAATTGATGTCAACATGGTTGTATGTGATTGTGCACATGCTAGTGAGATGGTACTTGGATTGTGCATTGGTTGCAGACCATAACTTGATAGTTGCAATTGTTGGTGTAGGTTATTGGCTTCTGTGGATGCCTTGACAGGATATGGAGTTGCTACACCTAATTGAAAGTATTGGAGATTGTCAGGTCATGAATATGGTATAGTTGTGTGTATGGATGGTTTTCAACTTGTATGATTGTTTGTAGGGTCTACCATTGATGGTTGCAGAGGTTGGAGTAGTTTTGGTGAAGTTTGATGGCTTGAGTGTTGAAGTAAATGATGGAGGCATACAACTCAACCTAGTTTGACTTGTGATTATGTTCATGATATCATAGTGACTTGGTGAAGTGTCGCAGAGGTGTCAAAGACTTCCAGAGGACCTATAGAGGCTTGTCAAGGTCTAGGAGAAGTTTCACCAGTTTCCAGGCTGAGTTGACTGAGGTTTGACCATCATCTGCCCCAGTCGCATGCTTGCTCAGTCATGGGAGTGATTTTAAGTCCTTATTTGCATGGGGGCTAGCCTATGGGAGTGAATTTAAGTCCTTATTTGCATGGAGGCCAGCCTATGCGAGCGACTAGAGATCCAATGGTATTTAGAATGTGTTATGGGAGAAAATGGGTTGTTTCAAGGGAATTGCTTCACATTCCTTGTGCTCTTCAGGTGTTTAATATTTTTTTTCTTCGAAATGTCGTGTTTGGGACTCTTCATGTAAAGGTAAAAAAACGTTTGTTGGAATTCTAGAAGATTAAAATGGAATATTTATTAGTAAATTAAGTTAGTGGCTTGATTGAGTCAAGAAGTAATGAACTGAAGAACTTTTAGCACATGATGAGAGCTCGACTACAGGATTGGAATTAACTGGTTTAATCATCCTAAAAATCTACAAATATGTAGAGAAAGGTTGCTCATTGGGTTGGTTCTATTGATTGAGAAATGCATTATAGTGTTTTGAAGATCCATTAGTGAGGAGTATGATTTGGTTGAAGCATAATGTGCATGGAGTTATAACTGTAGTAGAGACATAATTATGCAGGACTAAAGACTATGTTTATGTGACAAAGCTACAATGGTTTTACTAATGCATTTGTGTTTGCAGGGGAAAAATTATTGTTTGAGTTTGCATAATTTTGATAGATTGGTTGTAGCAGTTTAACATGTTTTTTCATATGGCTAGTATGCATTGCATTGTTGAGTTTCTACATTTATTTTGTTTGCATAAAATGTATTGAAGTTATGTGAATTGAAATGGTGTACGAATGTGAGAGAGGAGTATGAGTTGAGATTGATTCAATGATTTATATTTTGAGGTATGATGATATTGTTGTTTTGATGTTCACGTTGAGAAACTATAGTGTTCCAGTTTGAAAATGTATGAAATGTGAACCGCATAGAGAATTGGGGTGGGAGCTTCGACATGCGAGGATTGAGAACAAATTTCTTCATAATTCCAATGGAGGTTGGGCAAGTCTTGTAAATCATATAGAGTCTGTAGAGTCGTAAGTCTAATGGTGGTTGGAAAGGCTTGTTGATAAGATAGATTTTGTAGAGTCGTGGGTCCAATGATGGTTGGGCGAGGCTTGTTGATTAGATAGGAGTCTATAGAGCCATGAGATGGAGATAATAGTTCATTTTAGATATTTTCCATATTGTACTATCTATGTAATGGTTTTCTTGACATATAATAATGTATATTGAGCAATGCAACAGTAGGAAGGGTGGTTTTTTTCTTGGTGGGGATCATGTGTCCCTATGTGATGTGATGATTGTGTTTCATTGTGCATGTTTATTTCTTATGATTATGGATCTCATGTGCTGATCCAGTTGAATTTTCATGTTTAAGATATAATGCTTACTTGTTTCAAAATAAATGGATTAATATATTAGACAAATAATGATAAAGTTTCGTAATTGTTATCACTATTGATTCACTGCCACCCCCCCCCCCCCCCCACAAAAAAAAAATAGTGATTCTAGTTCCAACAATGGATTCTGTACAAGGGGAAAAACAATCATATTTGGGTGAACTCAGAGTGGTACATGAAAAACACGGTAACCCCCTTATAGGGAGAGAATGAGCCATTGAATTTCACAAATCTCCTCTTTGGTAGCTGCTTCTTGGAAAATTATCTAGGGTGTTACCTCACTGAGCCATCCCCGGTTTCGCCAGACACATAGTTGGTGCTCCTTCCTACTCAAACTAGTGAAAATGACATTTGTACAAATAGTAGTAGTAATAACGGTACTAGTGTAGCACATAGTCCTTGTACATATGATTTTTGTCATTGTATTTTGATGTTTCCAAAACACAGGAGGGTTCTAGAGTTGGTTGTGTTTTAGTGGACCTATGAAAGAGAAAACATATGATCTCTAGCTGCTTGGAATTTGAGTGCATGAACAACACCGTAGAATACGAAGCACTCATCTTGGGTTTGAAAGCAACCATCAAACTCAATGTTACGGTTCTCAAAGCAGTATGTGACTCAGAGATTGTTGTACAAAAGGTATGTGATACTATACAATGTGTGTCACCTCATCTGAAAAGTTATCAACAAAAGGTATGTTGTTTGATTTCACATTTCCATGATTTTAACAGTATGTCTGTTCCTAGAATACTTAATGTAGCTATAGATGCATTAACAAATTTTGTTGCTAACTTATCATTGCTTAGGGAATTTTTTTAGAAGATTATTTCTAAACCATCTGTTCCTGATAACATTACTAATTTATGCATTTTCAATGATGAACAACAGATACAACACTTTATGGCTAATGTTGATGTATTCAAAGATGCAGTTATGAACGAAGATGGGCATGAAAAAGTGTTACAGGATGCATCTTTCCCAAGGAAAGAGAACCTCATGCAAAAAGGCACGGTACCAATAGGAAGTCTATACGATATGTAGAACTACTTTCGAGGGCCACTCAATGCGAAAAACCATAGCTGAATGTTATCTCATGAGAAAATAATTCTAGGAACAAAAAAGGATCTAAAGTATGTCAATCTTGGTAGTTGTTGCACACGTTAGGAGTGATAGGCTTTCATCCTCTTATTCAAGTATTACCAAGATGTATTCACATCAACATGTGAAGAGCACAAAAATTATGACATATGAACACCAACATGTGATTCAAATAAAAGAAGGGGCCAAGCCATTTCAAAAAAAAATGAAAAAGGAACATCTGATGCTTGAGCCCCTAATTCAAAAAGACTTAAGTAAATTGTTGGATGCTCGGATCATATAAAAAGTGGGACATTCTACCTGAGTATCGAACTTGGTCCTGGTGAGAAAGAAGTCTTGGAAAATTCGCTTGTGTGTTGAATTTCACAACTTGAACCGTGCCTCAGACAAAGACAATTACCTCGTGTCGCCTATGGAATAGATACTGCAAACAATATTGGTGTTAGAGATGTTTTGTTTGTTGGATGGGTATTCTAGTTATAACCAGGTTATAGTCTCAAAGCCTAACAGACTGAAGACAACTTTCCGCACAAAGTGGGGTACATTTGCATTTAAAATAATGCCATTTGGGTTTATGAATGTTAGTGAAAAATTTCAACGTGCCATGGAAATCACATTTTGTGGATTGATTAAACAGAGCATACTGGTTTTGTTGGTGCACTAAGAGCTCCTATTACAGGCAATCTTAATTCCTACATTAATTGTCAACCCAAGGCAAGTTTTTTTATTTCATGAGTGTCAGTACTATATATGCAACGAATTCAAAGGTTAACTAATAGAAAATCATTGCAATTTCTAATGACTATCTTCTTCAAACTCAATCAAAACAACTCTAAAAGAAATTTATAACACACTCTGCAATTATACTTAACCTATCAAGAAAGAAAATGAATTTGAATAAGTCTTATAAAGAATCACGCTTGGTAGTATTAAATAGAATTGCAGCTAACTCGCTCACTCACGAAAGAGAACTGTAACAATTGATAGCAATGGTAATTGAACAACAAATCCTAATTAAACAACAAATCCACATTGAACAACAAATCCGAATTGAACAACATTTGCAAATTGAACAACAAATCTGAATTGAACAAAAAATCCGAATTGAACAACAAACAATACAGGAATAACAAACGGTATTTAAATAGCAAATGACTATAGAAGCATAAAGTGATCAGTTATATCTCTAATATCTATGATAACATTACTTGAAATGAACAACGATCTGAGTTGGAACTAGCATAACCAATTCAATCAAAAGTATTACTCACATATAACACACAGAGCAATATGAATCTCGAATGAACAACAAAAGAAAATTGAATCTACAATCCTTACGATAATAAAAAGTAATATTAATTTAACATTAACAAGCAATCAAGAATGAAATACAAAATATTATGACACATGTGAAGCAGTAGATCTTCTCTTGACTGGGCCCAGAGTTGCGAGAAGTCTACGCTAAGAGATACTCAAAATAGAAGTATGAGTTAAACGCTATCTTTCTTCACTAAAATAAGTAACCAAGTTACAAAATCCAAGATAACAATATTATATATCCAAAAGAATAATTACAAACTGTGAAATTTTGAACTCCATGTATTTTTGCCTTTCAGCCTTATATATTACATTTAGAAAGTAAATAGATAAAAGTGAATCCTCAGGATCAGGGGATCTTGGGGATTTCGCTATACTTGATCTGATTGTGTCATAAAATAGTCATTGGTTTGCTGAGTATTCTGTTGTCCTAACTTGCCTCTGACGTTGTCGCTTTCCCTTATGAGATACTACCATTCCGTTGATTGAGAAGCTATCAATCAATTCATGTTTTTTGCATATAAAGATAGTAAAAATCAATTTTTCCTTAGATTCATCTAATTTGTTACTGATTATTGTTACTCGAATTTAGCTATTATTTCCTCTACATTTATTCATAAATAGAGATAATCATGTGAGGATGAGTGCTAAATAATGCTATTACCAAGGAGAAAACATACCCTTTCCTTGACCCAACATACTCCCCAACTTACGTTGTTGCATGACCTCATGCAATTAAATGATTTAGGTGTAGCTGAGTTAGGGAATAGGCATGATATACCTTTGATCCAGATTTATATAGGAATGCAACAAATTACAGATATAACCATAAATATAGTGATGCAGTAGAAATAATACTTTATTTCATTAATGTAAAATATTGAAATATGCTTACAAATAGAAATGGAAATAAACCAACTAGGGCGATGGTAGCTTACCTCTGAGAAGAGATGTGTCAACTACATGCCTCTAAATTGTATTACAATGAGGCTCGAAGGCCTATTTATTGTTGAGAAACAATGGAAAACCCCAAACATTCAAAAACCTAACCCTAGGAGATGGAGCGCCAAACTATGGGCCTCATTTTGGGTAAATTGGTACATCAACTTCTCGGGGTTGTAACTTTGGCATATGATCTTCGTTTGATATGAACAATACCTCTTTAGAAAGATCTATCTAAGGACTACAACTTTGGGATGAAAAGCATTAGTCCATGGACCAATGTTGCTCCTAGGTTTCCCAAAAAATGTTGTTTAGGTTTTGAAAACGACTCCAGAAGTTCAGGACCTGAAAAACTGCTAAAAATAGTAAATTGTGCTACAACTAAGGAAAATGAAAAACTGAAAGAGACAGTTGTGGGGGTCCAAGTGGGATAGGCAGGTGGCACCAACATCCAGCTGGATCATTCCTCCCCTGTTAGGAAGCAATGGTCCCCATTGTGTTGAGTTTCTCCATGACGTGAGGAAACGTCTGCTGAATGTGGTCCCTGGTGAGTTGTTTTGCAACCTCTGATGTGTCCAGTAATGGTGGGAAGCATGGTTGAGGGTGGTCCACATTGAGCACTTGGTGCAAGCAAAGGAATGGGGGAATGCTATGCTCCAAAGCATTATTTCCCACAGCCTTGGTAATGGTGTAATTGTTGGGTTGTGTTATATTCTTTCCACGTAGTTAACAGGGGGTTTGAAGGGAACCCATAACCCCACATTATGGGGTTCAGGGCAGCGCCCCGGAAAATTTTGGTTTTGGACCTTATGTTAGGTTGGGCGGACCCACCTATGGTTTTGTGCATGATTTTCACACATGTTTTTTAGACGCAATGGTTTTCAATCCATGGTATTGGACGTGATGGTTTTCGGTCCATGGTATTGGATGCTTCAGCATGTATAAATATGTATTGTAACATTGAAAGGTGTGTAATGAAAAATCAAGCTAGTAGTCCCGGTTTTGGGATCGAGGGGAAATCTCTATGTATATATGTTTTATGTGTTATGATCTTGCATTGTTTTTTTCCGTCTTTTAGAGTTTGTATGCAGGTAATTTTTTTATGGGTTTAAAACCTACATTTGGTATCAGAGTAGTTTTTGGCTTCAAGGGGATGCCTTTGTTGTTGAGGGGTTTTGCTTAGGCCTGTGGTAGACCTTGTTCAGTGGGAGATCTGCGAGATCAATTCTGTTGGTGAAAGAAGATGGCGAGTAGTGGAAAGATAAAGATCGAGAAATTTAATGGTCAAAGTTTTGAGTTGTGGAAACTGAAGATGGAGGATTTGTTGGTGGATAAAGATTAGTGGATCGCGACAGATCTAGATACTAAACCAACAGGAGTGTCTGATGAAGAATGGAAGAAGTTGGATCGGAAGGCAAAGAGCACAATACAATTGTGTGTCTTAGATTCAGTATTGCTGAATGTATTAGGGAAAGCTACGACAAAGGCTTTGTGGGACAAGTTAGGGACTTTGTACCAATCTAAGTCTCTGGTGAATAAACTGTTCATGTGGAAAAAGCTGTATAACCTGAGGATGAAAGATGGAGACACGGTGATAGAACATCTGAACAAATTTAATACTATGGTAAGTCAATTATTATTTGTTGATATTAAAATTTTAGATGAAGATAAGTGCATTAGTTTGTTGTGTTCTCTACCAGATTCGTGGGATAGTCTGGTTATTGCAATAGGTAGTAATGCAACTGCCTTGAAGTTTGATGAAATAGTCTCATCCTTTGCCGATGGAGGAGATGAGACGGAAAAATATGGACAACCAGAATGGTGATGCCTTGTTTGTATGAGGACGGTCCCAGAACAGAAACAAAATAAAGTCATCGAGTGGGAGATCTAAATCTAGAGGGAGATCTAAATCTCCAGGAAAACCTACAAAGGTGGTGTGCTGGAAATGCGGAAAGGAAGGGCACTTCAGAAGGGAGTATAAATCTAAAGCTCTTGATAAAGGAAAGGGATCTGATGATGCTCCTTCTATAGAGGCGAAAACCACCTCAAATGAAGGTGGGGATGTGTACTTGTTCTTCAAGTACACATGTAGATCATGAGGCATGGTTGATTGACTCAGGTGCATCCTTTCACTTCACTCCCCATAAAGAATGGTTCTGCGAGTATGAGAAATACGATGGTGATGATGTCTTCTTGGGGGATGACAGGAAGGCTAGAATCATTAGTTGCAGAAAAGTAAAGTTGACATTGCAAGGTGGAAGGGTTAGAACACTTCCAGGAGTTCTACATATTCCTGCATTAGCCATAAATCTGATTTCTGTTAGCAAGTTGGATGATGCAGGTGTAAAAATAGTATTCGAGAAGGATACCTACAAGATGGTTTGGGTAGCACTGGTATTGATGTAGGGAGTTCGGATTAGAACTCTATGCAAGCTGCAAGGTAGCACTATTATTGATGGGTGCAATAGTTCCGTGGTTCCTGAAAGTGGAGTAGAAAATATAGCAGTTTTTTGAGAGAAGACCATGCTGTGGCATCAAAGGCTTGGACATATTGGAGAAAAGGGCCTTCGGATACTTCATGGTAAAGGTATGGTAGAAGGTATGAGTAATAG
>APFE030590613.1:0-10789 GCA_000404065.3 Pinus taeda
CCGTATAAATGTATCAAAATTTCTAATAGCACATCATTGGTGATTGTTTTAACCCATACAGAGACTTCTTTAACTTGCATACCAGTTGTTTCTTACCCTTCACTACAAAGCCTTGAGGTTACTTCATGTAGATCTCCTCTTCCAGATTCCCATGAATAAATGTCGTCTTCACATCCATCTGTTCTACTTGAAAATCAACAGCAGCAACAACATATAAAAGTAATATAATAGAAACTATTGTGGCAAGAGGAGAAAAAAATATCACCAAAATCAATTCCTGGCACCTGGGAATAACCTTTTTCTACCAACCGAGCTTTGTATTTCTCCACCTTTCCTTCTACATTTGTCTTCTTCTTGAACACCCATTTGTTGCCAATGGGTTTCCCTCCAGCTAGCAACTCCACCAAATCCCAAACCTCATTTGTGTTCAAAGATGCCATTTAATCAACCATGGCCTCTTTCCAGAGTTTTCCATCGTATGAATGTACTGCTTTCTTCACAGTTCTGGGATCATCATCAGTAACAGATAAAACAAAATTTGAACAGAAAGTAGATGAACTATACCTTTTTGGCTACCATCTGTCTCGAACTGATCTTCTTACACCTGGAGTTTGTGGCTCTTCATCTTCTAATTACCCCACAGATCACTACGTAGGTTAGTCATGGAAAGAATATAACATAACCCAACATTTTTTACTTTTCATTTTTAAAATTTTTCATTTTCACTGTGCATAACATTTATTCATTTCAGAGGTGGAAGAGGGATCCTAATTTATTAAGAGCAAAAGAGGTTGTTCCAATAGAGAAGTAGTTTATTGTATCTCTGACGTTCCTATTAAGGTTTTCCCCCTCACCTTAATCTACTTGGCTGAGCTTATAAGGTTTAACCCAAAAAAAGCAATCAATCAAAGAAGGTGACACTAGTTAGCATGCAAGGGTTGTGTTTTCACCAAGGTTCACTTCGAAAAATACGTATTTTCCTTCAACGTATAATGGACCAAAAGTAACAAGCTCATTATACAGAGGCAAGATGACAAATAACCAAGTAGTGATAGTTGTACAAGCCCTTTTGTACTTTACCCAGCTTGTTTCATGAGTGACACATGGTTTCACGCAAACTAACCTATGTACAAAACAAGTGAACGAACTAACAATCAACAAAGAAAAGCAAGAGTAGAAGCAAAAATTAAAGCAAAGCGAGTAAAAAAATAAGCAATCAAACAGACAAGCAATCAAAGAATGAAAATAAATAAGAATGTAAGCAAACACTACTCCTACTCCTACACTAACAGTGGATGGGCCTAATCATGTGAAGTGCTACTAACAATGCAGTCACTGGCGCATTGGTAGACCAATGTGGATGAAGTCTTGGTCCACGAGTAACCCAGTTATGCGGACCAACATACAAGAAAGATATAATAGTGAAGACAGCCACACTTCGTGTTTCAAAGCTCCCACAGGACATAAGTGAGTGCATGTGGATGACGGATAGTCCGTGGACTTATCATGGTGCTATGTGACACTACATGCAACTTTGAAGCAAAAGAACATTCTTTACTTAGACATGAAAACAAACAAAAAAAGCAAAGATAACTTGTGTTGTGAATGAGTGCTTGTAATGTAAGACTCCTCCAATGCATGAATAATGGGATCGTGCAATTTGATTGGAGGAAGTGTGATCTATGTGTGAGATGGATCTTCAATGCATACAAATGAGTTATGAGGAGCATTGGGTGATTGAATAGTTTCATGATTGGAAGTGAGACTAACCTCAAGAGAGCGAGGGACTAACATAGCTATCATCTTAAGTTAAAGTGCCTCGACAATATTTGGTGTCTCAACTTCATCATCAAGTAGATCATCATAAACCAGTCACTTCAAAAGATAAACTGTGATAGGTTTGTGATCGTGATCAAAATTGGAAGCAAATGTATCATGATTTCCATGATTAGAAAAATCAATGAATTCTTTGACATCCTCATGATCAGATGAATCAAAGCAACGGGTCTATGAAAAGTGAACGAACTCATCCTCTGTGTTTCTGGAAAAGATAGATAAATGATCAAGTGGATCTTCAATGAATAACTTATCATCTCTATTATGTAATGATATAATAGCATTCGGTGAGTCCTACGAGTGATCGAAAATGGGTGCATTAGTGGATGAAGACACATATGCAAAATGATGGATGGAAAGTTCACCAAAGAAGCTAGGAAAGAATAGAGGGGGCTCGGACATAAGGGAGTCATCCTTCGCCAAGTGTTGATTTTCAAGCTCCCACTCATCATCTTCATGAATGATAGTGCATGTTGGTCGTGCAACACCAACTCCGTCAGTGGATTGTTCCTTGTTCACAACAAGTGAAGATTCTAGAATGGACGAACAAAAGACAACATCATCTAGAGGAATACTTGAGTCCAAAAACAAAGGTTGAAGAAAATATTGCATATGAAAACTCGAAGGACTCACAACCAACTCTGCGTGAAAATTGAGTGAAATGATGTTGGGAGGGTGTGAAGGATGAACAAATGTGCAAACATGATCCTCAACATCACTGGGGGATGGTGGAATTATTGAATGAGAGGCAGGCAGACAGTCTGTTGAGACAATGCCTGCTCCCACATGGGATTGTGCAGTTCCATCAATTAAGAAGGCTAAGCGAGGCTTGACATCAAGCTTCCTCTTAGGACGGGTAGATTTCTTAAGATAGTACTCAAACTGGTCCCAGAGATAAGAGAAGTTGATCTAGCTCTTTAGAGCTTGAAACTATAAGTCACGGAAGTGTTGCCAAAAATGAATAACAAATTCATGTGGAGCCTTCCATTGCTGTAACAGTTTCTAGTCAAGATGGTCTAGATCAAAATGATAGAATGTGTCTTTAATAAGAGCACAGAAGTTCTTGCATGAGTGCATGGTGTCAGCTAGTAGGCTGAGTACACAACCAAATGGAGATTCACGAAGTGTGATTGCAAGCAACAGAGTGGCCTGTTCGTCAGGAAACTCATCTTCCTCATAAATCATGGAAAGGAAGTTATATAAATGCTTAGGCCATGCCACTTCGCCTTCACCATCATATGTGTGAGTGGAAAAGAGATTGAAAAGCTTCCCTGAGAGAGAGACATCTTCACTATTTGAAAAACAGCTCGAGGGAAGAAGAATGCAACACTCCATGATATATATGCAAAGGTTCACTACCGGAGGAGAGGACACTGCTTATCATCAGGCCCTCCTTCTAGTGCCAAAAATGTTGATGATGCTAGACCTGCCAGCATGTCAAGGGGATATCCGGTAAGAAGTCCCAATTAGACCTCAGACCATTTGGTGTAGGAGTCCCAGCAGTGGGTCATAAGGTACTACCTTGATCGCGATGTCGCACAGAGGCAAGTAAGATAACTATGTAAGTAGCAAGGGTGTGACTGATGCAATGAGTCAAGGAATGAGTATGAGAGGTTCCAACAATTCAAATGGAGAGGAAGGTGAAGGTGAGTTCCAGGTTGAAAGGGATCAGTCCCAACTCAGCTAGGAACACATAACACAAAGGACATGCACAACTTTTGGTAGAGCAGTCGACATGGATGTGGTAGTCACAACATACAAGGTAATATAACATGAACAACACTCATGGATCATTCCGAGACAAGTGTGATGGTTGAGATAACAAGGTTCAAAGAAAGGTCTTTCTGATGTCCGGTAGAGCAGTCGACATAGACGGTGACAATATTAACAACATATGCAACACATTAACAACAAGATTCATATAATTTCATACAAATCAGTTCATGTACAAGTACATAAGTTAAACAACATATATCATTAAGGCAACTGGAGCAGTCCAACTACAATAACAACATATGCATGAAAATATGTTGGCTTTTATTATATAAAGAAGTGTAAGTCACAATCATACAATACATCATGTAAACCTACTAGCCCCATTAGTGGAACGTTATAGCCACATCCACCTAGTCCTCCAAAGAGATGTACTAGCATCGTGCAATGGAGAATCCAAGGTGCATTACAATATTGTCTAAGCCTTCTTCAAGATAGTCTTAGTGGAAGCTTGGCTGGCCAAAAGCTAGTACAATGAGTTATGAGGGACTATTTATAGCAAAGGGTGGCATTACCCTTCACATTTCCGTTTATGACAGTTCAACTACCCTCATGACCCTTCACCTACTCTATGAGTATTACATCAAACTATTGACACTTGACTTACACTTGACATGACTAAACATTACAATGCACATGTACTCATGTGACACAACATGGCTTGAGCAAGCCTTGCAAGACATCACTGACACACAATCCATTGTGATGAGAGCAACTCTTTGATATGCTTGTGATGGTGAAGGTGGTGAGCTGATGCCAAACTTGGTTGTCCGATGATGTGCATGAACCTCATGGTGACAACTTGTTGAAGTGAACTCTTGCCTCTGTTGCAACCGATGCATTGGTTCAACCCCTTCATCAAACTCATATTCTAACATGCACATGGTCTTCTTGGGTGTGGTTGAATCAGCAACACACTAATGCATGGTGTCCATGATGATATTCAAGTGTGTACTGGTGGTCATGCACATAAACTTGCCAAAGTACATGTTCAATCCCAGTTGGACTTGCTTCTTGTCTTTGCCTTAGTGAGTGTGTTGAATCAGTTGGATTGCATGCGTGCACTTAATGACATGCATGATGCTAGATCCCTTGCACTTGATCAACAACTCTTCTCACCATGTTTGGTCTACGTCAGCTACTGGGATGGATCCTTAACTTGTACTGATGTAGTTTCATCCATGACTGCATGTTGCACCCACCGTTCTTCATGTTCCTACTGGAACTCATTGGACTATCTGTGCAACTTCATGCTCTTCCCGAGTTGCTGCTTCAACACATGCAACTCCTTCTTTGTTCCATATTCCGCCTTCATGTGATATTCATGTCACGTTGTCACTTCATAGCCTGAGTCTCCAAAGTTGCTTTCATTATTAATGGATCTACTTGATGTTGTAACTTTTCTCCGCCTCTATGTTGCCAACAACCTTCCTGTTGCATTCGTTGCATTTGGTATGTTGCCTTCAGTTATTCTTTATGATGCTGCTCACTGTGATGTTGCTGCTTGATGTCCTTGTCCACGAACAAATAGATGTCTTCGTGAGTAGGTAAGCCCATGGACACTTGATCGACTACATTCCCAAGCATGCTTTGAATGGTGTCTTCCTCTCTGCTCTCTTAGAAAACATTGTACCTATACTACTAAGAGGTAGATAAACATCCGTGATATTTGGAGACACGGAAACACTCATAGCATGAAATCTATCGATCGAAAACTAAAATGAACATGAGAACTAACTTGCAACGTAGTTGGGTGAATGATAATGAAGGCTGCGCAATTTTGGTTGGGAGTTTGAGAGACCGAATGACAAGACTTCACAAGGGATAGTTCGGGATGCTGAGAGACTGACTAACTGCTGGAACTGCATAATGCATTGTCCAGTTGGGCAATTGGCTACTGGGATTGTGTAATGCATGATTCCAACCTGGAAAGACTGCTAGCCCAGGGACAAATTTGAGTAAATTCTTAGCCATGCAACCACTGACCTCCAGAAATGTGCAATTCAGTCCAGCAAGCTAGCGCTCAACTAGAATGCACAAATCTGAAGAGGAAGGTGAGCCTTCCTTCTCCAGATTTTGCAGTGTAGCCTTGGTGAAGGCAGATACCGAGCCAAGGTTGGCCCGACTCGCCGATGGGCAACTGAATGCAAGTAAGTCGATGAAATTCATGGTGACACTAAGTGATAGCAGAAGTGATAATTAGTGCATGCAAAACATGAATGGAGGAATTAGAAAACAGATCAACATGCATGTGGGTGATGTTGTTCATTGGTTGGGTGAACATTCATCCAAAACATATTCATGCATGCGACAACATTGAGATAGCAACGAAAACTGAAAGAAAGCTAGAACAAGCTAGTGTACATGTAAATGACAACAAGCATTCAAATAAATCAAGCAAACCATACTCATACAAGCGAAAACCCAAAAAGTGACAGAAATGCGACATAAGGCATGGGAAGCAAGCTTACCCCAAAGCAGTTGAGCGGAATGTGCCGAATACTCCTAGATGTGATGTGGGATGTCGGAGATGCAATCTTGATGTAAGGAATGAGCTCTGTAGTGTCCGATTGATGAGTTTTGATAACATGGAGGTTGTGACGCGCATGCCACAAATCTAGGGGAAGTGACACTTGGTGGGAGGTTTCTAAATTGGTCCTTACATGTAACCTCCAACTGCTAAACATAGATCTCTGAAACAGGGATTTGCATGCTGCCTTGGGAGAAGCAACCTATCCATGCAAGTCTATTTTGCTTGGCCTTGGAGGGAACCGGTCAACTCAGATGCACATGCAAGCGTCTGCTCGACTACTGGGGAAAAATGCACATTCCTGACTATAATATGGGTTGACTGCCCAAGGGGATTGCACGATTTCTATACCCAACAGCTAACTGCTGCCTAGATTTGCACAAATCCTAGGCCAAACAGCCTGCTGCTAGGAAAAATTGTGCAAATCTTGTTGGAAGGGTTGGCTGGGAGGATTGGGCAATCCTAGAGACTAGCGGGCTGTTAGAGACAATTGCACAATTCCTGGAGGGAAAGGTTGGTTTCCCTCCAAGAATGCACAATTTTCAAGGGGAAGATGCTCAGCTTGCAACTGGACCAAGTCCGGGTGAGTAGCCTGCGAAGGAAAAATATCAAACTATGATCGGCAAGCTTCCTTTGAGCAAGAAAGTCACTGAAGCTAGAGGACTTGACAAAGAGAGGCAAGTTGTTGTGAAGGTTGGTAGGGAGGATACAAAACAGGTTAAGGCAAAATTTGGGAGGGTCGTTGTAGCCGCTACAACACCAGTTTAGTTCAGTCTCACTATAGTCATTTATTGTTGATTTCTCCAATGTAATATTATTTAACTGATTCATAATATTAAGAAGAGGAAACTCTCTGCTCCATGGTTTCTCTTCATTCTTGCAAGATGATAATCTGAATCGATGTTTCTTAGATACACTAGACATCTCTTCATTACTAGGTCTAAATCATAACAATTAGGGGTTACGGAATGATACCGAATTGGGGCTAAGGATATAAGAATAACACCATGATAAGTACATAACTCCATAGAAACAAGGCCCGGAGAAAGTGTTTAGAAAACCTCTTGTTGTAAAACATATTACTTTGAAGGAACTTTATTCTACATAACTCATCTGGTAGAGAGGCTACGAGCTAACATTAGCTAACATTATTTATTTTAGTAACTAGCCCAACAAACAATCTAAATGAGTGCATAAATGTCACCAAGTGGGGAAGCAAATTATTTATTCTACAGTTATTTTAATTTATTGAGATGTAATTTTCTTGATACTTCAAATACTCTAAGTTAGAACGAATTTAGATTTAAGAAAGTTATTTTAATTTATTGAGATGTAAATTTCTTGATGCTTAAAAGACTCTAAATTGGATGAATTTAGGTTTATAAGATGTTTTTAATTAGTTAAGGGGAAAGTGTTTACAAAACCTCTTATATTACAAAGTATTACTTTGAAGGAACTTTATTCTACATAACTCATCTAGTGGAGGGGCTACAAGCTAACATTATTTATATCAGTAACTAGCCCAACAAACGATATAAATGAATGCATAAATGTCACCATGTGGGGAGCATATTATTTATTTTAAAGTTATTTTAATTTAGTCACATGAAAATTTCTTTGTACTTAAAAGATTCTAAATTGAATTAATTTAAATTTTGAGATGTTTGAAATGGTTAATATCCAATTAAATTATTCAACAAAATATCCAATTTCAATTAATTTAACTAATTTTAAATTGAAATATATTATCTTAAATAACTTTATAGTATTTCTTAATTTTATAATATTGCATTGTAAAAGAAAATTCTTTCAAATATTATTAAATATTTCCATTATAAAAATTCATTTTAATATTTAGTCATAGAAAAAGATCGAAAAAAAAAATTATTATTTTTTTCCATTTTATTTTAATATAAGATGCAATATTTTCCATTTATTTAAATATAAGATGCAATATTCCTTATTAAGATGCGAGGGCGAGGAATTATTTTAGGAACGGTGAAAATTGGTTTTGAAATCTAATATGATTTCTATCTATATATCATTTTAATTTAAGGCATAGAACAAGGATGAAAAAAAAACTTAATTATTTTATTTCATTATTTATATTAAAAAATTCAATATTTTCCATTTATTTTAATATATTAAGATGCAATATTTCTATTATTAAGATGCAGAGGGTTGAGGAATTGTTTAGACGGTAAAAAATGGTTGAAATCTAGATAAAAGAATAAAAAAAATTAAATGTTTATAAATACACATAAGTTGGTAGAAATAGATTCAAACCATTAAAAAAATCTCGAAACACCTAAAATTAAATAACTTTAAATTAGATTTTCAAAAACATTAAATAAAACCATAATCGTTCTCGGCCATTGTTAATGTCAATGCACTCGCTCTCTCAAGATTCTACAGTCAACTCTCACGTGGTCAAAAATTCCTGTAGTCTGCAATTCCACTATTAATTTAGGAACGTTCCAATTAACAGACTTTCAGCTTTCAACGCAGACACTAATGGCCGTAATTTTTTGATTCAGTCCATAACTTGCTGTAAACCCACCTATAAGTTTATTGACTTTTGAAAATCCAGTAAGCTGGAAACCACGGCAGAATTATCATTAAAACGCCAGCCAATCGCAATGCAGGAAATTAAAACGATTAAATGGCCGAGACACTCGGGCTTCCACAAAATCTCTATTTATCACGAGAGAAGGACAAGCTTTATTTAGAAGTCAATCTTAATACGTCAGCGTTTATTTGTTCGTATAGTAGCTTATCGATTGCCTAAAAATTAGTTACATGTGGAATATTTTTGGAATTTAAGTTAATCTATATCTTTAGATATAATTATATATCATAGTTTAGGTGTTTTACATTTTAAAACTTTTTCTTAAGGGTTAAATTGTTCAAAATTTTATAAAATTTTAATCAAATAATAAGTTTTGTTTGTGATTTTGAATTGTTTAGATTTTTTTTATAATGTTAAATTTATTTGTATCATAAAACTAATTTCTAAACAATAAAAATACACAAAATTATTCAAAAAAAAAATGTTTAACCAAATTTAAACAAAATTGTTGCACAATATACCCGGATGCGGGTGACAAGTGGCAAGAGGCTGCCCATGTGATGGACACGCGAAGCCTTCGGCGTGAAGGCAACCTGTCCGGAGAGGTATGAATTCCATTAACTGCGCATTGAAGGGCATTCAATGCCATTTCCTCTGCTCGAGTTATCAAGGAATGCAGACAGAGGCAAACAGAATGTTGGGGTTCAGTTTGACAGGCTTACCTGTTAAGGCCAGGGTTTTCGACTCTGTTTTACATGAGAAAGAAGCTCTGCGGGCAGGGGAGAAGAGAGTAAGTAAGTGTAAGCGAAGAGGCCATCTCGCTTACTGGTCCAGGAAGCCGAACTGGTTCAGAGGCGGTAGTTGTTTTAAGATTTGGCCCCCATTGTCATATTTCCTCACGGCGAAGCTTGTTCAGAAAACCCAGTTGCAATTCTATAGCTTCAGGATGCCTCTCAGAGGTCATGATTCGCCCAGCAGGGGCAGACATTCCGGTAAGAAGGCGGTTTCTGGGGGCAGAGGAACACATACTCCGCAAAGGATCTCACCGCTGGCCTGTGTCTCGCCCAGTTCTCCGGGCTCTGATGAATCCGACTCGGATATCATCAACTCTGTGCAGACGATAAGACTCAACTACATTCGACGCAGCAACAAGCCAATTATTTCTGTAATTATCACAGTGGTTTTTTCGGAGGAAAATGACGAAGTAGGCAAGGGAAAAGGAATCTCCGAGGAGCAGAGGTCTAGCTCCACCAATTCCTCCCAGAATGGCAGCCAGGAGGAAAGCTCCTACCTGCCCTCCTCTCAGAGCAAGCTCGAGGAGGACAGCACTGGCTTTCAATCCAAGGAGCAGACTGAGGCTCTCCGAGAGATTTGCAGCCTTATGGACATGGAGACAAACAGTTCAGACGCCAAGAAGTTACCTGAGGATGTCAAGAAGCCGGATCGCTTCTTCGGTGGTCGCCTGTACCCCGTTCTCCCTCCAGGTATTCTGAGACTGGAGGACATTCCTGCAGGCATGGAAATTGATTTTGTTCCGGACCCAGAACGTGAGGAGGCGGAATGGAAGGCCGAGCAGGAAGAGGCTATGCAGAAGGCTAATGAGGACCAAGCGGATGCAGAAGCAAGGCAGGCGTAAGGTAATCCTCCTGCGATTTTTTGGTTTTCAATTTTGTACGAGGGACACCCGCGCTCAGACCGTCCCTGCTCTTTTGATGGCGGGTGGCAACAATGCCCACCCGGGTAGCGTCCAGCACGCCACCAGGACTCAGGCGCCATCGCCACATGTGCTCCGCCCGGATAGTCGACGTGTTCACTTTCCAGCCTACATCTCCTATCAGGCATCTTGTCTCTGTCTAGTCACTATTTTGTCTATGTTTTTGCTAATTCCAGGATGTAATGTTTAAATTTTGTAAACTGGAATGGTATTGGTGGAAACAGGCACTGTATCAAGCCTGTAATCTCAGTTTTTGCTTTGTTAAACCAGTCAGGGAGCAGTTCACGTGCTCTCAGAGGTCTCGACCTCTTGTAAATATCTTTTTCTTTTCTTAATATAATAGCTTAGCATTTGCCCAGAAAAAAAA
>APFE030590618.1:8753-76190 GCA_000404065.3 Pinus taeda
TATGCCTGTGATCTTCTACGCCATTTTCACATGGAAGACTGTAAGCCAACTCCTTCTCCCTTTCAGTCTGGAGTCAAAATTTCAGTCACTTGTACTTCCACTGAAGTTGATGATACCTTATACCGTCAACTTGTAGGAAAACGTTTGTATCTAACCCATACTCGTCCTGACCTTTCCTTTGTTGTTGGCCTTGTTGCTTGGTTTATACAAAAGCCACGTGAAAGTCATTGGAAAGCAGCTAAAAGAATACTTCATTATGTTCGAGGTATAGTTCAGTTTGGAATTCATTACAATGCTGAAGCATCTCCTCTATTGGTTGGTTTCATTGATTTCGATTGGGTTGGTGACCCTGATGATCGGAAGTCTACATCCGGTTATGTGTTCACTCTTGGTTCCGGACCTATTACATGGGCTTGCAAGAAACAAGTGCCATTTCTCTTTCTTCAGCAGAAGCAGAGTATTGTGGTGCCGTAGAAGCTAGTAAGGAAGCCTTGTGGCTTCGTCAGATCCTATCAGAGTTTGGCTTTTAGCAGCAGCATCCGACCACACTTTGGTGTGATAATCAAAGTGCCATTCAACTATGCAAAAATCCAGTCCAACATCAGCGTAGCAAACACATTGAACTACACATGCACTTCATCAGAAAGCTCATTCATGACCATGTTCTTGAAGTGCAATATTGTTCAACAGATGATCAAGTCACAGACATCTTTACAAAGGCTCTCACAGAGGCGAAGTTTACTAAACTTCGATTTATGGTTGGAGTTCAGGATGTTGTCACTAAGGGGGGATAGGCTCTAGTGCCTCCTTCCTTATCCTATTGTGTCATATTTGTAAATCCTTCAATCCTATCCCAAGTTGTTCTTAAGGGGGGATGTTAGGATATTCTGACAGATAGGAAATAGTTAAGTATAACTTGGTCTAGTATAGAGTTAGGTAAAGTGTGTTTCTTTACTATGTACTTTTGTAACTTACAATACGACGGTCACGATATGTAGTGATCCGACAGTTCATTCTCTCCTCGGTATTACCGACACTTGATCCATGGCTTAACACCTGATTGGTCCATGATCTCTATTTAAAGAGCATGGAGGGTCATTTGTAGGTTAACTGTTCATGAGAGAAGCTTATGTAAATTTTCATTCTTTTATTAATAAATATCCTGAAGTGGCCGCGTTGGCTCAGGCCGTGGATTGTTTCTCTCTTGGAGGGTTTTAACCACATCAAAAATACTGGTGTATTGATCTGTGATCTGTTTGTGAGCGATGTCCTTTGGTGTTCTGTCTGAGGAACTTACCCTGTAAATTCCTACATATGTTATGTTGGTTACATGGTGATATTAATAAATTCAAGGAGATAAATAGAGCTTTATTATACAACCTCATTATTTTATGAGTTTCACTCATTAATTTTATGCTTTTAACATGCATGATGTGCATATGGTGCGGTTATGGATGATGAGGCCTATAGTGCTTGGCTCTAACATGTACATGATATGCTTCATATGGTACATTATTTGAGAATTGTTGCTTTTGATGATATCAAGGAGATGAGTTACTAAAAAAATTTGACAAATGATGGTGAGCTCATGGTTTTATTTTTTCATCGATGAGAAGCTAGATACATACTTCTATCTCTATGATGGATGAATTACAGATAAGGATATTATGAATGATTACTTAAGTTTCATGTTCGTGTGATAGTTCTTCTTGCATGAAGAAAAATGGGCCAAGAGAATGGTGTTACTACAGGTTTCATGATGACATGGTATACTTAGTCTCATATTGATGATGATACTTATCCCTATCTTACTTTATGATGGCATGCTTATTTTTATTGATGAATGAGTTTCTAAATCATGCTTGTGTTTATCAGATGTGGGATGTTAGAAAACTCCCTAGTAATGATACATGTTTGATATGTTGGGGGTTGTTGTGGAAAGAACATATAGTTCTTTCTATGATTATTTGATGATGATGTTTTTTTATGGATGGTGACTATGGTGCTTTCACATGTACATGATATGATGTGAATAGTTTTGTGAAGATATGATTGTTGCTTGGAGACATGGCATATGCTTAGTTGATGCATGAGAAGCTATGCTTTGATGAACATGGATAAAAGATTTTTCTACTAAGGGAAAAGAGCAAGTTGGCCTTTATGAGGTCAAGAGGATGAGTTGATATGAGATACCTATGTTGCATACTTGGTCACACGTTGATGATACTAAAAATACATTGTCTTATCTTGCAAATTGATTATGGAAATGTATAGGTTGTTGTTCTTGGTGTTGTTGACATATGCTTATGGTACAAATCATATGTGTTGTATGATATTTGTTGATGACTATCATGGTATTATTGAGGTCTTTTGTCTTGATTATAAATTTCATATCTATCATTTGATGTAAAGGTCATGTAAATACCTATGAGGTACTCATTATAAAATACAGGCATGTATGAACTATTATGGTCAAGTCCTTTTGTTCATGTGATGAAATTTGTAACCCTGTTGTGCTTGGGAAGTTGATATAATAATGAATTAAAATATGTAAACCCACTATGATTGGATGATTGATGTTATTTTGAATCCTTGGTGATAGGACAAGTCATATGAGTCATAGAGTCATGTACTTCATTGTACATCTTTCAAAACTTTCAGTGCGTGCTCAAGGGGACCATGGTCATGTATTTAGTATTCATACTCAGCATTTCAGATTTACAATGATCAAGAGAGAGTCCTTCATTCAACATTGATCAGCCCTTTTCCCTTGATTTCAAATGGGGAGAGTAACTTGGTGTTTAAAAAGAACTTGGTCTTTGAAAAGAACTTGGCCTTTGAAAATCTTGGTGCTTGGATTGATGTGTTTTACATGTATCTACAGGTTGTGGTGACCAAATACCAAATTGGTTTCCATAAGGTCCAAAGGGGGAGATTGTTTGAATTGTGAATTGTCCTTGATGGAAACTATCTTGATGAGTTGTCCTTTAATGGAAACCTACTTGATGAAGATGTAAACAGGATGTGTCTACATGTGACAGAGAATATGATCAAAGAACCTACTTGATAAGTTGTCCTTTGATGGAAACCAAATTGATAAAGATGTCAACATGATGTGTCTACATATGTGACATAATTCTTTGAAAAAATGATGAGCCTCGGCATTGGAACAAGAATGTTGCAACTCCCGAGGCTACCAACTTTAATTATCAAGTCGAGGTTTGTACAAACTTAAGAGGTGTTGGCATTGTATGTGCAGCATATAATGTGTCCTTCCATTGATATCATGATGTAATGGAGTGCATGTATTAAAGTCAAATACTAAACTAATTGCAGAAAATGAAATGTTCGAAATAGAACCTTAACCTATTGCAAGATAGAAAGTAGAAGGAAAGAGACATAAATTCAATTCTAAATCACACCATTTTCTAACTAACTGCCAAGAAACTATGCTTTGAAATAATTCTAAATTATCATGAACCAAATGCTACTATCTAAGCATGGAAGTAAGAAGCATCAAGCACCACTAATGTGCAAGTAAAGGGACTGAAATAATTCTATTTTTGTCTTTTTTCCTTTTCATGCAAAATCAAGTATGTAAACTAATTTCCTTTGGTGATGTGGCAAGTGAATTTAATGATGTTGAAGGTTGAATGGAAGGGTTAGGAGATGGTTGGATGGTGTGGGAGACCCTTGGGAGACTTTTGGTGACCTCCTAGAGGTTTTCCATCAATTCAGCCTCAAAACATGCCATTTCAGGAAAACCTACAGGATGTACTAGAAACCTACATGATGATCCTGTAGGAATTATAGGAAACCTACATGATACAATCGAGAGAAAAATGTGAGGTTTTGGATGTGATGGAAGGCTTAGGAAGGGTGTGTTATGGGTGGAATGGAGTGGGAAAATTCCTAGGTTCACTCAGAACTCATAACCAAAGTTGAGAGATGGATGGATTCGCTCAAAAAGCTTAGAGAAGTTTCCTTGTGAAATGATGAAATTGGTGAGGGTTTAATGACCAAGAAAATCAAATCCAAATTAGATGGGACAAATTTTTTTATTAAATAGAATGTCTTAGGTCCCTATTCCAAGTGGAATCACTCAAAAATACCTCTGTTAACCCATTCAAAAAAAAATTGAAAAAGAATTACTAGTCGAAAATCTAGAAATTCGAGAACTAGTGAGCTAGTAAATCTAAAAAATGCCAAACCAGATCAAGTGAGAATGCAATGGCGTAATTTATTTTATGAACTAGAATTTTTTTGTGATCTAATGCAAGTGGAGTCAATTCGATTGAATATCATTAGCATGCTATAAAAAATAACAGAAATTTACTATTCTTTGCTAAAAAGGAGGTCCAACAATCTAGATTTGGGAATAAGAAGACTAATCCAAGCAACTAAATGATTACCATGAACTTCCAAAAATTTTCCAAGGATGAAATAATGCTTGTGATCCTACAAAAGAACTTACATCAACCATTTAACTCAATCCTACAACAAGAAGACATTAATACTAAATGCAGAACTAGAAAGAAATAAAAACTAGAGATGCATGTGAATAAAAAATGAAAAGAAGGAAAGAAAATGATAAAAAAGGACTATGTGGTTCTTAGGATGGCCAAGCCGAAGAAAAATTAGAGACCTATGGAGGAGAACAAGATATAGAAGCTAAACATGACATCAATCTTCATTATTTTCATTAATAGAATTACATCCCTACAAGAAAATATAATGGAGCTGCAAGAATACAAGCTCTCTCCACAATAACACTAATGAAAATCTCCCCCTAGAGGAAAATTTGACTTGATACTTATACAAAATGATTAGGAATAATTCCCCATGATGGGAGGAAGCTTTCCCCACCGAAATCCCTTGATTAGTGGATCTAGTCCCCAATACTAGGAATTTGCATTAAATGGCAAGGAACACATTCCTAGATTTTCTCAATCATTCCCTAGAGGCAAATTTGACTTGGTAATTTTAAAAAATGATTAAGAATCATTCCCCATGAATGGAGGAAGATTTCCCCACCGAAATCCCTTGATTAGTGGATCTGCTCCCTTGATTAGTGGAACACATTCCTAGATTTTCTTAATCATTTGAGTTCCATAATTTGTGCCATAATTTCATAATATCTTGTTGACTTATTATTGATTATCGATCCTCCAGTAATAGGGAACAAGTCCCTAAATTATCTCCTCCTCCAACTCTTCATAACCTGCCCAATATTCTCATAATATTCCACAAAAAATAAATAATATCAGGCACAAATATTCAATTAGTCATAAACCTTCCTAATGAATATATTAAAGTTAAAAATAAATTATCTAATGCAAAAAGAGAGGTGTAATGTGCTGAAGGATGGTCATATGCCTTAATTTATGTTTTAAATTAGAGGCATGGGCATTAATTTATGTCTAATTTAGAGGCTCATCATACCCCCCTGCTGAAAGTGTTGCTCATCCTCTGAGAAACTTAGTGACCTCATTGTACCTCATCCATGGCTCGGGTGGCCTCTGTCTTGTGCATTAAGAATCTTGGCTGTAAGTTCTACAAGGACAAGCCAAAAACATATTTGTGCAAAGAAAAAACCGTGTTTCTTGAGACCATTAGTTTGCCTTCTTCCCCTTATTCAAGATGGTTCTTGATTATTTTTTTTCAGCTTCACAAGGCCTTTCACACCGTTATCAACATTTTTCTACCTTGTTCCACCATTTATTTGCCTTAGGACTGCTTCCTGTAGGATTTCTGGGTCACTGTAATTTCTACAGGATCATCCTGTAGAAAACATAGTCCATTTGTAAACTAAAGTAAATGGGTGGAAAAATGATGGAAATGGTGGAGGAATGAATGGTAATGAGTGGAAAAATAAAAATGTGAGTGACAGGGGTCTCTTTTTTATCCTCCTTTTCTCTTTGATTGTCCTTCTTGCTGACCTACAAATGGAAATTTCATGAAAATGGAGAGGATGCTCTCTTTTTTTTTTCAAGAATGAAATGGGATAGATGAATGATGAATAGATAGTGAATATGAAGTGGATGGAGGGCTTAGAGTGCTATGATGACCTTGGAATTTGCAAAAAATTCTTCTTTTAACTACTGTCCTCATTCCTTGAAATCATCACCCTTCATAATTTGACTTTTCAACATTGCATGAGTGATGGAGTGAGCTGCAATCAACTAGTTGAAGGTGGCTGAGACTGCTGACCCACCATTAGCTTATAAAACCTCATCTCTCATGCATTGACAACAAATTTGTAACTATAATATGCTCAGAACAAGAGGTCAATAATATTGCATACTTGTACCTACCTGATGGTTGTTAGAGAGACATGCATGATGCTGCTGAGTTGATGTTGATGTGCAGGTTTTGGATGGTGATGTTGATGATCTTGATGCTGCTACTAAGCTCTGGATGAGCTTCTTTGACCTCTAGATCTCCTTTAAAACTGCTCACTACCAATCTTGTAGGTGTTGTTTTGTATCCTGTAGATTTATAAGACGACTTGTTTTTTCCATACCTCCCAAATGGTAGACTAGATTGAGCTAAAAAATTTGGAGCATGTTGTCATCATCATTATGCATCTCCCCATACAAAATTTTTGGTCAATGGATGCACAGATCTCGAGGAAAACTAAAAATGGCTAAAGGTGATGGAGTTCGATTTCTTGGAAACCGTGCATTGGAATTTGTTGAAATTTCTTTGGCGTGTTACCACCATCCATATGCATCTCCCCATGAAGCAACTTTCTTAATGGATGCATGGATATTGAGAAAATGCAAAAATGGCTGAAGGTGATGGAGACCAATTTCTTAGAAACCATGCACTGGAATTCTCTAAAATTGCTTGAGCATGTTTCCATCATCCGTATACATCTCCCCCTAAAACAACTTGACAAATGGATGCATTGTTTACAAGTTACGAAAAAAGCAAATTTATGCTCTATGCTTTTTTGTATCCTATAGTAAAATAGAGCATCTTCTAGTTTTTTAGGACAACAAGGAAAATGAGTGGTAGAAACTTGAGAATGATGGGTGGATGGTGAAAATAGATGAGGGTGATGGATTGGCATGGCCTTGGCCTTGTTGGAGCATTTGAGTGAAGTAGGAGAAAGTCAAAATTTGACTTCTTTTGACTAAGCTTGACCAATTTTCCTTTTGGAACCAACTTGTTCTTGTTGCTTGCAGATGTTGGAGAGTCCATGCATGCATGGAGCAAGGGTTCTTTTATTTTTTCTCTTTTTTTTTCTTCTAGGCCTACTAGCTGCCTCAATGAGGTTTTCAACTAGTATGTTTGTCTAGGCTCCTCAAAGGAAGTTTTCACCTAGGATCTTCTTTTTCTTCTCTTTTTTTTGTTTTTCTTTTTTTTTTCCCAACCCATTGACCACCTCATGGAGGTTTTCAATCAATGAGCCAATTTAAGGCACCTCCAAGGAGGTTTTCACTTTAATTTTTTTTTTCTCTTATTTTTCAATTAATTTTTTTCTACCCTACCTTCTTGAAAAACAAAATCACATTCAAGTATAAGAATACTTCCAATGGAGCCATGTGCACATCAAGATGATAGATAAAATGACATGGAGACTTGAATTGTATGCTTTGACATGTACTTAGATTTTATAGACCAAATGACTTGTCTTTGAAAGGATCAAGCATAGTTGAGGAAGAGAGTGATGTTGCAACTTAGTGACTGTCTAGAACCATATTTCAATATAGTTGTGATGCCTTTGTTCCACTTGCTGATTTAGATCATCTTGTACGTCTTCTTCTAAGATGACCTTCAAGTCTTCCTCTTTTTGTTGATTGATCTCTTGAATACATGGAGGATTTGATGGTAACCATGAGGGAGCTTTCTTACTCTCTGATTTTGTTATCTTCTCTTCATCAAATGCAACCATGGTTCTTTGATCTTTTCTTTTGAGTCTTCTTCTTCTGGATTTGGTCCTTCAATGACATCAATATGATATCTTTTTTGCAATACTCTTCCTAAGCTATGGTGAATACCATTGTGCTCAAGAGGAATTGTTTGGAAGGGTTGTACCTTAGCATTGTAAGTGGGCTAAGCTACTTCAATGTGTGGGTTTGGAAATAGTGTTACAGGCAGTCGAGTGGAGATGAATGGTATGGATAACATGGATTTTGGTATGGAGGATATTGAGGAAAATACTGAGGATATTGTGGATGGATCCCATAAGTTCCTTGCCATCCTTGTTGCCAAGAATGGTTTTGGGGTTGAGATGACCAATGTTGCCAAGGAAAGGGTGTGTTCCAATTACTTTGAGATGAATGTTCGTAAGATTGAAATTTTGAACTAGGCTCTTGCATCATGTTAGGTTGAATAGGCTACCATGGTCCTCTTGGAGCTATATAACATCGTTGCATTGGAAATTGACTTGCTCCATTGTCCTCTTGGTGAACTTCCTTCAACCTTGGTAATGAGAAGCAACATTTAACATCTTGTGATTTTGCATGGACAACACAAACATCTTCTTTTTGCTCATTTTGTATTCTTAACATTTCTATTTGTTTGGTTAGATTCCTAAGAATTTTTGTTTTAAAGTTATCAAGCAAATTTCCAAGTTTAGCTTGACTTACCGATCTTGATGTTGATTTACTTACTCTTGCTTTTACTCTTGATATGTGTTTGCATGTTTCACAAATTTCCTCAAATGATAATTAGTATACATCACCTCTACACATGAGATCAAGGAGATCAATCCAGTCATCCCTAATTGTTCTAAGAGGTTTTTTAGTGTATTGGATCCTAAATGATGTAGTTTTCCCCTCTTAACATTGTACATTAACCTCTCTATTAGATCCTTAGGGCTCTCATCTTCTCTTTGATTCATTCTAAATATTTCTTCTCTAAGATCATGATATTTATAGTTTTCTATGAATATTTTTTTCCATATCATTCGATGATTATTGAATTAGTCCCTAAACTCATGAACCATTTAAGAGCTCTATCTTTCAAAATTGCTGGAAAAAATATCAATTTTTGAGTTTTTAATAAGTAACCATAAAATCTACAAACACTCTCAAATTCAAAGAGAAAGGTTTCTGGATCCTCTGACCTTAGACCATGAAATTTTGGAAGAAAAGATGGAGGGATTTTCTTCATGTGCACCCTTCCATCAGTATCTTGAATGGGAAATCTGATAGAATCTTCCTCATTGTCATCATCACCATCAATTCTCTTCACCATCTTCTTCTTCTACCTACAAAAGTGAATGGTGATATGGATCTTACTATACCATGTAATCAAATGGGGGGTGGGTTGGTGTTGGAGAATTTTGTTTTTGTTTTTATGATTGAATGAAAACTATAATGCAATACAATTTTCTAGTTTTGAAATTAAATATGCCTAATGAAAATATTTTGTTTTTGCAAAAAGAGAAAAGGCATGAATCAACTAGGGAAGAAAACAATGCATAGTTTGACACATCCATGGAAACAACACCAAAAAGTGATGAGCCTTGGTATTGCAACAAGAATGTTGCAACTCCCGAGGCTACCGACTTTAATTATCAACACGGGGTTCGTACAAACATAAGAGGTGTCGGCAGTCTATGTGCGACATAAAAAGTGTCATTCCTTTTCTGTCATGATGTAATGGAGTGCATGTACTGAATTCAAATCCTAAACTAATTGTGGAAAATTAAATGTTCGAAATGGAACCTTAACCTATTGCATAAAGAAAGTACAAGGAAAGAGAGAGAAATTCAATGCTAAATCACACCATTTTCTAACTAATTTCCAAGAAAATACGCTTTGCAATAATGCTAAATTATTATGAGCCAAATGCTACTATATAAGCATGGAAGTAAGAAGCATCAAGCATCACTAATGTGCAAGTAAAGGGACTGAGATAATTATGTTTTTTTCATTTTTCCTTTTCATGCAAAATAAAGTATGCAAACTAATTTCCTTTGGTGATGTGGCAAGTGAATTTAAGGATGTTTAAGGTTGGATGGAACGGTTTGGATATGGTTGTGGGAGACCCTTTGGAGGCTTTTTGTGACTTCCTAGAGGTTTTCCATCAATTCGGCCTCAAAACAGGCTGTTTCAGGAAAACATACAAGATGTACTAGAAACCTACAAGATGATCCTGTAGGAATTATAGGAAACCTACAAGATACAACCGAGAGAAAAATGTGAGGTGTTGGATGTGATGGGAGGCTTAATAAAGGTGTGTGATGGGTGTAATGGAGTGGGAAAATTCTTAGGATCACTCAGAACTCAAAACCAAAGTCGGAAGACGGATAGATTCACCCAAAAACCTTAGAGAAGTTTTCTTGTGAAATGATGAAATTGGAGAGGGTTTAATGACCAATCAAATCAAATCCAAATTGGATTGGAAAAATGTTTTTATTAACTAGGATGTCTTAGGTCCCTATTCCAAGTCGAATTGCTCAAAAAGGCCTATGTTAATCCATTCTAAAAATAAATAAATAAAACATTACTAGTGGAAAATCCAAAAATTTGAGAACTAGGGAGCTAGTAAATATAAAAAATGCCTAACAAAATCAACTAAAAATACAATGGGGTGATTTTTTTTACGAAAACGATTTTTTTTTTAATCTAATGCAAGTGGAATCAAGTCGATTGAATCTCATTAGCATGCTCTAAACAATAGCATAAATTTATTGTTCTTTTCTAAAAAGGAGGTCCGACAATCTAGATTTGGGAATAAGAAGAATAATCCAAGCAACTCAATGATTGTTATGAATTTCCAAACCTTTTCAAAGGATTAAATAATGCTTGTGATCCTAAAAAAGAACTTGCATCAACTATTTAACTGAATCCTACAACAAGACGTCACTAATACTAAATGCAGAAGTAGAAAGAAATAAAAACTAGAGATGCATGTGAATAAGCAATGAAAAGAAGGAAAGAAAATGATACAGAAGGGCTGTGAGGTTCCTGGGATGGCCAAGCCCAAGGGAACTCAGAAACATATCAAGGAGAACAAAATTTAGAAGCTGAACATGACACCAATCTTCATTATTTTGATTAATAGAATTACATCCCTGCAAGAAAATACCATGGAGCTGCAAGAATACAAGCTCTCTCCACAATAGCACTAATGAAAATCTCCTGCTAGAGGAAAATTCTACTTGTTACATATAAAAAATGATTAGGAATCATTCCCCATCAATGGAGGAAGCTTTCCCCACCAAAAACCCTTTATTAGTGGATCTAGTTCCCAGTACTAGGAATTTGCATTAAATCGCAGGGAACACATTCCTAGATTTTCTCAATGATTCCCTGGAGGAAACTTAGGCTTGGTACTTATACAAAATGATTAAGAATAATTCCCCATTAATGGAGGAAGCTTTCCCCACTGAAATCCCTTGATTAGTGGATCTTCTCCCTTGATTAGTGGAACACATTCCTATATTTTCTCAATCATTGGAGTTCCACAGTTTGTGCCATAATTCCATAATATCTTGTTGACTTATTATTTATTATTGATTCTCTAGTAGTAGGGAACAATTCCCTAAATTATCTCCTCATCCAACTCTTCATAATCTGCCCAATATTCTCATAATATTCCAAAAAAAATAAATAATATTAGGCACAAATATTCAATTATTCATAAACCTTCCTAATGAATATATTAAAGTTAAAAAAAAATTATCTAATGTAAAAAGAGAGGTGTAATGTGCTAAATTATGGTGATAGGCCATAATTTATGTTTTAAATTAGAGGCATGGACCTTAATTTATGTCTAATTTAGAGGCTCGTCACAAACGCATAGTAGTTCAGAGGCAAAGGAATGACGAAGTTTAAATGTCAAAAAGTATATGTGGGTTTTATTAAGCAAAATCGCATACACATGTGGGTATGAAGAAGCAAAGGCATGTATAGTTTCCGCACAATGGTATTCTAAATACCAAGGGTCCTTACCATGATATTTCCCTTTGGTATTGAGCGTAGTAATGGATGTTTTGATCTCGTCTAAGAAAACCATCAGCTGGAGTATGGTTTTTACCTGTGGTATTGGATATGGGCTAAGATATATAAGGAGATGAAGATCAAATGGGTGGTGGGTGGGCAAGTGATGAGTATGTTATGAATAGTTATACGTGAAGAAAATATGCCTATAATGGTATACTGATGTTTTTCTTAATCTAAAACTAAGTATGAAATCAGGGATTTGATAATGGATCAGATCCAATAGATTTGAGATGAAAATCTTGATTATGAGGTGATTTGCTTTATGTTGATAGTGTCTTGACACATGATTTTTTTGTGTATGCCGAGATTTGGGTATGTCTGAAGTTATCTATTGGAGCAAATTTTCGATTCTAAAAGTGCAAATATGTTTTTGAGTTTTATAGCTTGAAAGACATGTAGACACGGGGGTGTGATATTGGTACATCACGTATACATGGGTTTGTTTCATGAAAAGTGAGTATACATATGGATATGCCTTAAGGAAAGCATGCACAAAAATTAGGCATTTGACGAGAAGGATGTATGATCAATTTATTCAGTATTATTGTGTTTTTGTTGTCTGTCAATGAAGTCTTGTTGACGATCTGGGCTTAAACAATGATGTTTTGATTATGAATTGATTGATTGAGGAATGATGATGATACTTGTTGTTTGTGATTGAATTTCATAGAAGGTTCCGTGATTATTGCATAATAATGTTGTGGCTTTGTGTATGATAGAGTGTTTATTTCAGAATGATACTAGTTTAGTTTTCAAAAATTAGTGATCCAAGACCCATACGCGAGTATGCTTCATGGAAAATGCATACACATGTATGTTTGCTACTATTATGTAGTGTATATATTTGTATATATGATTGATTAGCATTTGCAGTCACAAAATATGGTTTTGGTGATGTGCAGTATGTTGATTAGTATTCTAGTTACATTGATCTGACTATTCTGGTTTAAGTTTTGGTTTTGGTTGATTGGTTGAGTTTTGATTGATTTGGTTGATTCGGTAATTGGGTTTCAGCTGATGTTTTATTCAGTTGGGTCAAAGATTGATGATTGAATGTAGATATAAGTTTTAGTGTTGAGCTTAAATGTTGGTAGTGGTTCCAGTTTGAAAATTTGATGAAATGTGGCCTACAAGTTGTGATGCGTTCAAGCAGGTGGATCCACTATGAAAACTTATGAAATGTATTCCTTGGAGATGTTGAATGTTGGAGCCTTCAATGAGGGAGTTGAAGCTTCCTTCCAGTGGTAGTCGCTAAACAAGATCAAGGGGTTGGTGCTCCCTTCCAATGGGTGTTCGAGACTGAGCAAAGGCTATAGCCTTCTGTAGGTGGGTGCCTATGTGTTGGTATGAGTTTGCGCTAGTACAAGTTTCTAAGAAGTTTTTATTTATATTAAAAAGAATATGGAGATGACAACAACGGTGTTTTTTTCCCACATTGGGTTTGCATCTTAAATTATGGTGTTCATGTGTGTTTTTTATGTGTGACTCTTTATTTTGTTCTTACTGCACATGGTTACTACTTGTTTAATGTTTAATGAAGTATTGATGCACTGGCTTAAGATAAACAGAATATGAATTAATTGAAAACGTAAGTCTACTGGATGTATTCTAGTCTTCTGAATAACAGTCGCATACATATGCAGGATGCCTTCAATAAAGTCACGTACAAAAATTTGGATATGAAATTGAAAAGTTTAATGATTTGAAAATATTGATTCACCCCCCCCCCCCCCCCTCTTAGTATGTTTTCCCAACATTTAGGAGCAATTATGAGATTTGATTTGATGATGATGAGATATTTGAGATGGGACATATGTTGTAGTCTATAATTTCTCCCTATTTGAAAGGGAGTGCTAATTTGGTAGCTCACAGACAAATTCACTCCTTTGGACAACCTTCCCCATCAAGAAAGACCCCTCCTAGCCCTTAAAAGAATTTAATTTGGTTATGGAAAAACATATTTTTAAGGAGAAAACCCACATGTGCACAAAAGTATAGGTCAGATTTAAAAAGAATTTGGGCTCCCTTGGAAGCATATAAATACAAGTAAAGTGAAAACCATTTGGACATCACATCAAGCATATTCTTCTCTCTCTTCTTTTGGATTAGTTTGTACAAGTTTGAAATTGGTTCGTATAGGTTTAAAATTGTAGGGTTCGAGATCATAGGTGAAAAAAGGAGAAACTGATTTGGAGTTGTAAGGTTAGAATGAGGAAATATTGGCTACAATTTCTTGCTTGATAGGGTGCTTGATCAGGAGTAACAAATTTCATAAAAAAATAAAATTTCTTGGAATATTCTGAGACCAATGCCAAATACTAGATTGTTGTTTTGATTCCAATGACGCTTGAATCACCTCAATCCAACATCATATGAGAAATTTATTGATTTTTGAAGTTTTTTCCCATTAGCTAAAAATTCAACTTGCAGGGTTGATTGAGGTGCTGAATGTGCAATCCATACAACTAACTTCAATGAAACTAACTATGTAGGGTACGGTGTTCGAATATCCATGTTGGAATTGATGTCAACATGGTATTGTTGTTGTTCATCATTTGCCTTATGTATACTTGAAGATGATTAGCGGTCCTCATGATGTGATATGAGTTTTTGGCTTGTTGGTCGTGCTAGTTGGCCTTGATGTCAATATACTTATGACATGAACTAGTGTAGGAATGGGAGGTTGAGTAGTGATGATATTGGGCATGTTATGTTGAAGATGTTGCTATATATGTTGAAGATGATGCTATGATAGGAGGCTGGATTGATTCTATAGGTGTTTCATATGCTTATATAGGTGTTGGAAGAATTGGAGCTACTACTACTTATGTTGGATGACTTGAGGTGCCTCTTGAGGTGTTGGAGGCAACTGGATGACTGGAGATAGTTGGATGAATTGATGTTGTTTTTGCAGGTGTTGGAGATGTTTCTATAGGTGTTACAGATGTTGGTACAGGTGCTAGAGGTGTTTGGATAGGTTATCATTACTTCTTAAGGAGATAGAATTGTTGGTCTTGTTGAGAAGTTTGGAAGAGTAGGGACTGCATATCACTAACTTGTTGCAAATTTTATTGGTATATTTCAAGGTTAAAGACTTGTCATAGAGGCTTGGAGGTGTGTTTAGGATTTGATGAAGGTGTCTAAGAGTTCTGAGCTAAGTTGAGTAAATTTTCCTTATGCTTTATCCTAGTCACTCCCATTCAGGCTTGTGCATGCATCTGAGAGGTTCTAATCATTGGGAAACATTCTTGTGCATGAGTCCAGTCAAAATCAACTAGTGTTGTTCCTATGGTTGTGGTTTAAAACACGTTTTTCTATGAATTCCTCACACATTTAAGCTAATTTTTGTATTGTGGAAATGTTCTTGATCGAAAATTTTCAGTATATGGTTGGAAAAGGTAATGGAGCTTATAGAATTTGGTTAAAATTGAGAATATCCATCAAGTAGTGGAGAGAGTAGCTTAATCAAGTGAATGCGCTGAATCCAAATCAAATCAATCATATGAATAGAGTTTTTGGAGCTCAGTTGTTCTTGGTAATTATTGAGTTGATCACCTCAGTTCATCCACATATTAGAGGAATATCAATGGTAGTATGGTTGATTATCTTGATGCATTGAGTGAGTGGGAGGGTGGAGAAGAGTGTCCAAGATGTGTGAGGGTGGTGTGATGAAGATTTTCTGGAGTAGTTTGTAGGTATTGTAGTCGTTAGCTAAAATATGTTTCAACGAGTATTTTGTGTAGAAACCAAGGAGGTGAAATAAAGTTTGATTATAGGATGGTTTCAATATTGTTTTCTCCTAGCATATTCTATAGTATATTGTTTATGCATAGTAGTCATTTGAGAGAAGGTTTACTTTGATGGAGAGAGGGCTTTAGATGATGTGTTGATTAGACTATTTTATGCATTGTGTCAAGAGATTGTATGGTGGTTTGTGGTGTGATTTGGTTTTTGATTGTGTTCCTTTATGATACGTTGATGTAGTGCTCATGTTGAGAAGTTCTCAGTTCGAACATGAAACAAGAACCACATAGAGAAGTGGAGTTGGATGACTCCATAGAAATCAATATAAGTGGGAAGTTTTCTGAATCCGATAGTAGTTGGATAGTTTAGAATAAACTGGGTGAGTCTTGTTGGTCATGGTGGCTTCCAGTAGATAGGAGTCTATAGATTTGTTTGATAGTTCAAGGGTAATTGGGTGAGGACCATTGGTCACAGTGGCTTCTAGCAGATGGTTGTCTATAGATCCACTTGAGAAAGAGATATCCATTTGATAGTAGCCAACTAAATCTCTATGTAAATAGTTTGCTTGACATAATAGAATATTTGAGCAACATAGTAGTAGCATGTGGTTTTTTTTTCCTTAAAGAGGGTTTTCCAGAAAAAAAATTGTGTTCTTTGTGTTTATTCCTTTCATGGTTTCATGTTTATATTTTATGCTCTGATCTCTGCTTTTGTGTTCAGTTTATGCATGGATTAAACAATTAATAATTTGGAGAAAAGTTTATCAGTGCTTTCACTACTAATTCCCAAGATAGGCCCCAACTCCTAGCTCCCACTACAGTCATACGACCATGAGCTGGTGAGAAGGTGAAAGATTAGCCTAGACCCATTGACAAGTTATAACCACACACAGAGCTAAACTGGTGGGAACGGGAAACTAGCCCAACCCCCACTCATATTAATACCACAAGTCCCACGTCGGCATGAATTCAGAGGGCTTGGCATGGGGCAGGTGCGTAGTTCATCCTGTTGGCTTTTTGGGCCCTGACCTAGGTTTAGAAGAGTTCTTAGCCAAACAAATCCCATACTACTAGCCCTTTCGCCAACAATCCATGGAGCACGGACCGAAGTCTCACCCAAGGCAGTAGGGGAGGGTGCTTGAACTAGGTTTCCGCACCCTAGGGATGTCCTGATGAGGGTTGGAGAATTCACAACCCAATCTATGCACTTCTGCTACTCCGTGCAGCAGTTTGGATTTCACGAAGATCCTGGAAGGGGAGTTTCTTAGATCCTTAGTCTTATTACGGTTATTATAGATCTGATCTATTCTTTAAGGTCTTTAAGAAAACATTTAACATTTAAACCCAGTGCACATAGTCATAAACCTTAAATATACTTCATAAAATCATAACATAAGCATAAAATTTTAGCTCTATGATCAGATACACAATAATTCAAAAACACTTATCTTTATTAATATTCCGTTCAGTACATTCCACTTTCCACCCTGTGCACACAGCTGCAGGGGTCCGTGCACATAGCTGCGGACTCTACCGGGCCTCTACATGCATAGCTGCAGAGCCTCTTCTACCCTCTACTACCCTCGACTCGGAGTTACAAACTCAGAACTCTTTTTCTTTCACAAACCCATACACTTTAGATCTTCGATCAAGCTACTATCATGAACTACTTTCTAAACCTAGATCCTTGCTCTATTTATACATTTTCATGGTCCATGCACCATGGGCAAGCCAACACATCCTAGATTAATCTATAATATTTTAGGGTGGACTACCCTTATACTTTACCCCTTACATTTCATGCTCCATGCACTTCGTGAAGCTTTTACCATACTTTTACCTAAAATTGCAGGCTTTAGCCCCAAAATCATTACACAGGGGATCCCTACTCAACACATCCCCTGGCCACATGGCACCCACATGCCTGAGAGTGGGGCTAAAAACTCAACACTAAGACCTCTTTGTGTATTTAAATGAGATGACAAATTGCACCAATTGTGGCGGGAATCTCATCATACCTAAGCAAAATTGTCACTCGATAGCTAGAAAAAAGGCAGATTTCATCAGAAAGTTAGCTAGTTTTATCAATTTGTAGGATAGAGAGTAGGGAAAGGGAGAAATATAACTAACTTGGTCATTCTTCATCCTTTTTCACCCCAAGAAGAGCCTACATAAGGGCTTTTAGGTGTTTTGAATGAGGCATTATTTTTGTGGTTTGAACTTTGTATGTTAAAGAATTTTCACATTCAAGTATTTTTGCGTTGAAGAGAGAGGTTTTTTCATGGATTGTTGAAGCCATATGGAAACCTCTTTTAGCATGGAAAGAGCCTACAGAGGGGTTTTCCAACGTTCCAGACACATCTACAACAATTGTTCTTCATTAGAGCATCGTTTATCCATCTGTTTTGAGTATGTTTTTGGAGAAAGACCATTTCAACACTTCATTATGGAGGAGTTTCTTTTGTGCTTGTGGATCTCAAATTGAGTACAAGGACCTTTTTGAGAGAGTAATTTTTCCTCTGACACCATCATTGTTTACTAAAGCGAGTTATCTTTTGAGTGAGATTTCCTTGAAGGAGAACATTTATTAGTAGGAGAAATAATGCCACTATGTAAAGAGATTTACCCTATGGGTCAAAGATTTGTAATGTACTCTTTTTGTTGTTGAGATCAAAAAAGAAACCGAGCAATTGGAGTAGGAATCAGAGACATAGCCCAGGAGTAAACTCTATTATCAGTTGGTTTTCTTCTTCATTTTCACCATTTAGATTTGCATATGATGTTGTTTCATATTTAATTTCATTTGAAAGCTTAACTATTATCTCTGAATGATTTACTATCTAAGAGACCATTTTTAAGACCCAAATTTATTAAACTTTCAAAGTGTCAAAGGACAATCAATTTTCATTTTTAGATCATGTAGTTTTAGAGCAGGTTGTGATGATATTGAAAGCATGGGGCAAAGTTTTCAACATTCAAGACTCTTAAAATTGAAAGAGATGAATTATTCTCTTCAAGTTGAGAACATGGAAATAAGAAGATTGTTAAAATAAATAGAGGATGAGAAGAGGAAGTTGTGCCTAATGTTTCGGAATCTCATTGAAGGGAAAACTAGGGAATGTTCATCCACCGAAGCTTCCTTGAATACTTGATAAATTTGTGGTCATGGGATGACTAATGATTATACCCTTTGTCAAATGAAGAAAAATGGTTATATGTTAAATCATAAGATTAGTTTCCTTGAATCCTCATCTACCACATTGTCTACAAAATAGAAGGAGGAGATGGGTAAGCTTTAGGAAGAGGACAAGAGTCACAAGAAAAAAAGGAGGTAAAATATACTTCATGTTCAATTCATTCTCTTAACAATGATAAAGAATCATTTTCATCATTTCAGGGACATACCAAGGGTATTGGTATGAAATTGTTGACCACAATGGGGTACAATGGTAATGGCCTTGGAATCCATAGTCATGGAATCATTAATCCTATTTAGGTGAGTCCTGTTAGAAAATTATATATTATAAAGCAATGGAACACATAAAATATATTGCAAAAATATAAACACAGAAAACACATAAAACAAGAGAGACATAGATATACGTGGTTCACCCAATTTGGGCTACATCTATGGACAAATAGCTAATCCTTCCTCTTATAGTATCCAACAAAATGAAGAGATATAACCTACAGTAGATCTGTTGTAATTCCCTCTTCTCTCTCACACAATCTCCTCTCTCTTTCTTGCTCAAAATAAAGATCTACATAATCACAATACAATTCCCTCATATATAGTGAGGGGTTTCCTTCTAGGGAAAAAAAACCCTAAATTCAACATAACTTCTACTATCAGATCTCCGCCTAGTGAAATGCCAAGATTGACTATGAAATTAGAACATTTTACAAGGCAAGCTTACAAGTATTTTTAGCTTCGTGGGCACTTCCCTCGATCCCCCGCCAGGGGTGGGGGGCTCCAAATAATCATCATCGCCCCCCACTGGACCCCCTTGGTGGCATACATTTTACGGGTGGTGTTTCCACCACATTACGAAATGGGGTCCAATACAGGGATACCTCTGAATTAGGCTCCACATCCAACAAGTCCACAAGCTCGACATAAATGATCGACATATGTTCAATAAGAAGTTGGAGAATGCTCCAAATTTTCGAAGTCAAGGAATTATTTAAGTGTGAAATTTGTGAAGAAATAACTCCTACAAGCTAAAGGAGAATCATGTCATGATGATGATGTTGATGGAAAAACATATCCAAAGAGAGATGAGCATTTCAAAGGAGGAACTAATTCAAGTTCTCCTCATCAATCAAGTTCTCCTCGCCAGACTCACAAGACAAAAGAAGATCATAAAAGGTATAAGAATCCTGATTATTCCAAGGCTTTGTATGATTATACACAACATGATGACTTGAATGATATGTTGTGGAATGTGTTTCCTTGCACTTTTTTCATGCACATAACCATTGTGTTGCTAAGTGCCAAAAAAGGAATGAATTAGTCAAGAAATGAATATCTCGATTGACAGTGAGACCAAGAAGGAAAATTCTCATCCGAGTTTGAAGACATTTTTGCAAAGAAATGATAACAAAAACTCTTATACTCATTTCAATATAAGTGGACAATGGATCAAAAAGTGTTGGAAGTTGAATACACATCTTCATCAAAAGAAGGAAAAATAAGCAATGGAATCACCTGAGAAGGAGAAGGTAGAGGAAGGCACACCATAACAATCCCAAAAGTAGTTCAAGAAGAAAGTAAAATGTGGAAAGATGATTCCCTACCATCATTGCATGTCTTCCCTAATACTGCATTTATATTGTATTACACATGTTGCATGTCCCCATAGTTTGGTATTTTTGTAAAAGTAATTTTTTATGAATAAATCACGTACATGAAACAATGTTTTCTTTGGCATTTTATGCTATTTTGGCATGTTGATGAGTCAACTTGTATGGGAATTTGAGAGTCAAATTTATGACATATTGTAAAACACATTTCCTTCATGGAAATTGTTGTAAATCTCCTAATATTTTGGATGAGCATTTTCATTACATCTAGCATTCTACAATCATGTCAAGCACTCATTTATGCAAGTATTTTTATTAGAAGCTTGTTTGAGTTATTTTCCAAAATATATTTTGTATTTTATCTTTGATAAATATTTGTTAGTAGATGGACATAGTGTTGTGGAAAAATCCAAGCATTTAATTGAAAAAATGTAGCCAGTGCATCAAGGACTACAAAAGTGTCTTGAGAAAAGAAAATTCAAGTGCAAAGCATGGCATGAAAAGTATCGAGTTTATCATGACTTCCAAGTGGGAGATCAATTTTTCTTGTATATTAGTAAGGAAAAAATTCAAGATGAAGATTTTATGAGCCTCCAATGGTCATGAAGAAAATTTTTAGATTCCATTTATTGAGGATTTTTCTCCTAAATCTTTAGATGAGTTGTAGGAAGACTAAATTTTAGATAGGAGAATTCGAACTTCGCAAAAAGGAAATGCGGAGTATCCTCAACTGGGGATCAATGGTACCAATCCAAGAAAATAAAGGTGGATTGACATTGGTAAAGTATTGAAGTTGTACTCTTATTTGATGAGTAAAAATAGGATTTTGGTGGTCCAAAAGCTTCTTAGTGGGGAGGAATAATTACGAATCAAAAATTTGATAAAAAATAAGATGGCTTAGAATGTCTTGATACCATTTCCAAATCATATATCGCGTCATTCTGATTCCAACAATCCTTGAATCGCCTCAATCCAACATCATATGAGAAAGTTTTTGAGTTTTGAAGTTTTTGCCTAACAACCAAAAAGTCAAATTGTAGGGTTGAATGGACTACTGACTAGGTAGGCCATATAACTAATGTCATGATGATGTCATCAACTAAATGTGTAGCGTACAGTTTCATATGGGACAATCCTATGATTCCATGTGGCATGACCATGCAAGGCTAGGTGGAAAATTTCGATTGGTTGAATGGTTGTGAAGTGGACCAATGATGAGGTGCCACATGGTCCAATAAGAAGGCACCACGTGACCCTCGGTGATTGGCTAAAATGTTTATAGGTCAGCTGACTACCATTGGCGAGGTTCAACCCATGGACCTCATTGTAGAAATTCCAATGTCTAACCGCCATTACACAACTTGGGTTTGATATATATATATATAAATATATAATATAATATATATTATATATATATATATATATAATATATAAATATATATAATATATATATATATATAATATATAAATATATATTATTAATATATATAATATAATAATATAATATATCTATTGATATTGCATTTATATTTATACATGTGGTCGATGCATTCGAAGGGAGGGGCCAGGTAGTTATCCCTAACCCTAGTTCTATGGAATCACACATGACCATGACAAAGAGGCTTGGCATAGGGGTGTGGGTGGATAGACCCCAACCCCTGATTCCCACTATAGTGATATGACCACCAATGGGTGAGAAGGTGAGCGGAGTGGGTGGTTAGCCATACCCCTTGTCCCGTTGATAGGATACAACTACATGTAGAGCTAAACTTAAGAGGGAACACAGTTAGTTCATTCCCTCTACCATATTAATGTCACATGACCCATTTCAATGTGAATTCAGATGATTTGGTGGAGGGGCGGGTGCCTAGCCCGACCCATGGCAACATGGAACCCATGTGCCCAGGAGAGGGGCTAAAAAATCAATTCTAAGGCCTATTGGTGCATTTAAATGAGCCAACAAATTGCACCAATTGAGGCAGGACTCCCATTGGTCCTAGACGAAATTTTTACTCGACGGTTAGCGATAAGTTAAATTTGGTCGCATAGTTAGACCATTTTTTCAATTTGTATGAAAAATAGGAGGGAAATGGAGAAAGAGGCCTAACTTAGTAATTCTTCAACATTTATAATCCTAAGAAAATCCTACACAAAGGTTTCTCAGTATTTTAAACTCAATGGAAACATTACTTTTTTGATTTGAGCTTTGTATGTTGAAGAATTTGCAGTGTCAAGTATTTTTTTGTTGTAGACAAAGGTTGTTTCATGGATTTATGAAGCCATATGGAGACCTTTTTAAGCATGGAAAGAGCGTAGACATGGGCTTTCTAGACTCCCAGACACATCTGGAGTAGTTTTTTCTTCATTAGAGCATCCATTTTTAGTCTTTTCTTAGTATGTTTGTGGATAAATACCATTTCAACACTTCACTATGAAGAAATTATTTTTTTGCTTGTTGATTTTAGATTGAGTACAAGGACCTATTCTAAGGGAGTACTTTTTCCTTTAACATCATCATTGTTTGTTGAAGGGAATCATCTTGTGAGTGAGATTTTTTTGGAGAATGTTTCTTTGCAGGAGAAACAATATGACTCTAGAAAGAGATTTACCCTATGGGTCAACAATTGTAATGTACTATTTTTGTTTCTAAGATAAATAAACTGGCATAGCCATTTGATCAGGGCTTGGAGATGTAGCGTAGGAGGGGTGAACTTTTTTATCACTTGGTTGTTGTCTTCTTGGTGAGTACTTTTTCCTTTAACATCATCATTGTTTGTTGAAGGGCGTCATCTTGTGAGTGAGATTTTTTTGGAGAGTGTTTCTTTGCAAGAGAAACAATATGACTCTAGAAAGAGATTTACCCTATGGGTCAGCGATTGTAATGTACTATTTTTGTTGCTAAGATAAATAAACTGGCATAGCCATTTAAGCAGGGCTTGGAGACGTAGCGTAGGAGGGGTGAACTGTTTTATCAATTACTTGTTGTCTTCTTCATTTTCATCATGTTGAGTTTCATATGATGTTATTTCATATTTAAGTTCATTTGAAAACATAACTATTTATCTCTGAATGATTTACTGTCTAAGAGACCATTTTTAGGACCCCAATTTATTAAACTTGGAAAGTGTCAAAGGACGATCAAGTTTCATTTTCAGATCGCATGGTATTAGAGAAGGTTCTAACCAAATTGCAATCATGGGTGAAAGTTTGCAACATGCAAGACTCTTATAATTGGAAGAGATAAATTATTCTCTCCAAGTGGAGAAAATGGAACTAAGAAGATTGTTAGAGGCAGTATAGGATGAGAAGAATAAGTTTTGCCTAATGTTGTAGAATGCAATTGAAGAGAAAAATGGGGAATGTTTAGCTACTAAAGGTTCCCCCAAGACTTAACAAGTATGTGATCATGGGATTCCTGACGATTGTACCATTTGTCAAATGAAGAACATTGGTTATATGTTAAATCACAAGAGTGGTTTCCTTGAATCATCATCTACCACTTCTTCTACAAAATAGAAGAAGGAGTAGATGACTAATATTTAGGAAGAGGACCAAGAGTCACAAGCAGAAAATGATGTAAAATATACTTCATGTTAAATTGATTCTCTTAACAATTGTAATACTTTGTTTGCATCATTTGAGAGACATACCAAGGGAATTGGTATGAAATTGTTGACCAAACTAGGGTACAAGGGTAAGGGACTTGGAATTCATAGTCATGGAATAATTAATCATATCGAAGTGAGTCAATAACCTTGACATGAAATATTGAGCTATGTTGAAGAAGAAGTTAGAGAATGCTCCAAATTTTCAAAGTCAAGGAAGTTTTCAAGTGTGAAATTTGTGAAGAAATAACTCCTGTATGTTGAATAAGAAACATGTCATGATGTTGATGTTGATGAAAAAACATCTCCAAAGAGATATGAACACTTCAAAGGAGGAACCAATTTAAGTTCCTTGTCAGTCAAGTTCTCCTCGGTAGACTCACAAGCCAAAAGAAAATCAAAAAAGGTATAATTGTCCTAATTATTCAAAGGATTTCTATGACTATACACAACATGATGATTTGAATAATATATTGTGGAATGTGTTCCCTTTCGCTTTTTGTCATGCACCTAACCATTGGGTAGCTAAGTTCCAAGAAAGTAAATAATTAGTCAAGAAAATGAATCTGTCGATTAGAAGTGAGACCAAGCAGGAAAATTCTCAACCAAGTTTGAAAACATTTTTTCTAAGAACTGCTCACAAAAACTTTTATACTTATTGCAATATAAGTGGACACTGGATCAAAAAGTGTTGTAAGTTGTATCCACATCTTCTTGCAAAGAAGTAAAAATAGTTACTGTAATACCCTGAGAAAGAGAAGGTAGAGGAACGTGCAAGGCACACCATAACTATCCTAGAAGAAGTTATAGAAGAAAGAGAAATGTAGAAAGAAAAATCCCTAACATGGTTGGACTATTTCTCTAGTTAAAATATGATTTTTTTTTGTATTCCACATGTTGCATGTCCCCACACTTTGGTATTTTGTAAAAGTGTTGTTTTATGAATAAATCCCTTATATACAATAGTGTTTGCTTTCGCATTTTATGCTATTTTGGTGTTTTGATGAGTTAATTTTTATGGGAATTTGAGAGCCAAATTTATGCCATATTGTAAAATGCATTTCCTTCATGGACATTGTAGTAAGAATCCTAGCTTTTGGACGAGAATTTGCATTACATCTTGCATGCTACAATCACTTCAAGAACTCATTTATCCAAGTATTTTTATTTGAAGCTTGTTTGAGTTATTTTCCAAAGTCTCTTTTGTATTTTATCTTCGGTAAATATTTTATAGTGGATGGATATAGTGATGTGGAAAAAGCTACACGTTTCATCGAACAAATGCATCCATTGCACCACGGAGTATTAGAGTAGCTTGAGAAATAAAAATCCAAGTACAAAGAAAGTGTTATCACAAAAAAATGATCATCTAGCCTTAATTCACTAGATGGATCGAAGTACACCATGTAAAGCCAATTTTACCATAGTAAAATTGCTTTCGCTGTGAGAAATTACTTAATAAACCACATTTGTTAAGTAACTTATAATTAAACCCATGAAGAATAATTAAATAAACCATTATTTGTTTAATTGTCTTATAGGAATAATTAATTAAACCATTATTTAATTAATATTCCTTGTCATATTTGACCTAGTTATGAAAAATAAACAAATAAATTATTAATTATCTTATTTTTCTTTAGGAATAATTAATTAATCAATAATTAATTATTATTCCTTGTCAAGTTTGACTAAATCCCTCAGGAATAATTAAATAATTCATTATCTTTTTATTATTCCTTGACCATATTTCTTGAGATAATAAATAAATCATCTATTTATTTATTATTTCTAAATAAAAGTTTAAATACATTTTCCCTCCTAACCAAATATAATAAAATATTCCAAGTGGTTATTTCTAGAATGGGGTTAATAAGGGTTAATAATATTTTATTATTTCTCATTATTCAAGGATAACTGAATATTTTGTTATAAATAAAAGGGTTTTCCATTCGTTCTTCACTTTCGCTTATTTTCGTTGTTGCACTCATTATTGTAACTCTGATTATTATCATTGTTGCACACCATTTTTCTTTTCCATTTTAGTTCTCACTGAGCTCAAATATTTCATTTGTTGGATTATACACATTATAGAGGAGAGAGACTCTATCAAAAAGCAAAAGACATTTGAAGATAGCCAATAACCCATCCCATAGAGGGGGGCTGATAACATTTATTTGTTCCCTTCACAAGTGTTGTTTAATAAAATAAATTCTTTATGTATCTCATTTCGAGTGGATTATTGGACTTACCTACATTTATTACTATTTAATTTTTCTATTTAACTATGATTGTAGCATAGATTAGGGCTTTGGTAGAATTTTTTTTTCTATCATTTGTTGTAGATCTACAATGTTTAACAACCATTTATATTGTTGAGACTATTTGTCGTCCAGAGTCTTAGGTGATCTCTTTCCGTACACATATGAGAAGAAAACACTATAATAAAATTGGCGACTCCATTGGGTTTTTACTTTGGATCTAGAAACCTGGGTGACCTTCAATTTTCAGCTTAGGGTTTCTTCTTTTTCCAGTCCCTTAATCTTGTTTACTAGCTTTTTAACCCTATTTCTATCAAATTTCTAACTTTCGTAAGTTTTCTGGTCTCTTATGCAAGTCACAATAACCATCCACGATAGAGAGAAAAAAAATTTCGAGACTTGCTCATCAGGAATCAAGGAGAAGAAAATGCACTTTTCTTCCCCAAAAGTGCGATCTGGAGGTCTAGAGCAGACCTTCTGGCCCAAAATGTGCGATCTTCCAGGAATCAGGTCAGTACCGATGATTTTTAGGGTTCCTGACATTTTTTTAGATCTATTTCTGGGTTTTTCCGAGATTTGTCTGCTAGGTTGGTTGATCACCGTCCTATCCCACTCAGGCCTTGATCTACTCTATCTTTCTCGTTGAAGTGGAATTTAGCCCTTTAGGGCTTCTAGTATGTTTCCACCTTTATAGGAGGAGTTTAGTCGAGTAAGAAGTCTAAGTTTTGGCAACACTTTCAGACCAGATCTATACTTTCCTCTTTCAGATCTTCAAATATAGGTTATTTTCATCCAAAATTTCATTTTAAACCTTGTTTGGTCATTCACCTTAGGGTGCCAATATTTTCACTAGGTTTAATACCCATCTCCCTATCTTTTTGTAGTGATTTCCACCCTTCATTTTTCGTTGTTTCTACACCAGTTTCTAGCAGCATAGTGTCATTTGATTCCAGTCGCACTGATGCTTAGATCTCTTGGCCTTTTTAGTGTGTTTGCAGTTGATTTTGCCACCAACCAGCATAGTGTTTGCAAACCCAGTTTGGGTGGGGTTTAGTTAATTGATTTGCTGTTCATTTTCTGTTTTTAATTTCAATCTATTTTCAGATATTTTTTTTTATTTTTCAAAAATTATCTGGGCTTAATTAATAAACACACACGCACAAATTAAGCGAAGGGCGCTTTTTTTACACCACCAAGCCAAGACTAAACCTAATTAATTTATCTCGTCACTTAGAGACAAAAACATATGGTTGATATCCCTTCCCTATTTACCACCATTGTGCCACCAAGGCATTTTTCATGGAGACTATTAGGCCTTCATCACTAGTTTCCTATTGTTACTCCTCCCCGCAGGATTCGAGTTCATAGTCCCCCGAGTCCCGATACTGACTCCTCTTCTGTTTGATCTAATTCCTCATCTGATTCCGAGCCTCTTTCACCACATACTGTCACCATGTCTAGACCCACTGCTGGTATAGGAACCTGTTTTGGATAATTTGGTATCTATGGATAACTATTAATTCCCTGGATAATTAGTTGTATCTAGAACAACAATTTAATGTGTTTTAGAATTTTCCTATAAGCAATAGATAAGATGAGAAGATAAGAAGACCTACTTGTAGCTCCACTTTCCCCTCGTCTCCCTTGTATCGATCCTGTTGCTCCTTCTCATATTTAATATGCTTGAGAAGTACCCTACAAACACAACAGAAAACAAAGAACTGATCAAAGCATATGTTCTATTAAATATAAGTGGAAGGAATCAGATACAATTCACACATATAATCATTATGAAACAATACAAACATATGGGAAAAAATTTCAAACACTTTATTAGATAGAAGAAGGAATTACAACCATTGGTGTTTGATTCAAAGCCATTCCTCTAGCATGGATCCCATTCATATCACATCAAAATAATGACAAACTTGTAGCATCATAATACTTGCTTCAAAGACAAATCCCATAGTAGCATTATATCCTTACAATTCAACATAATCCAGCCCCTGATCACTTAGATGAGTGGTCAATTTCTAGGAAGGTGAAGGAGGTTTTGTCATAAATGGTGGAAAAGGCCTTCCATACTTAGAATTAGTTCCATGGAGGAAGGGATGAGAGGATAGGATGCACCTTAACTCATTCCTCATCCATTTTCGAGTGCATAGGAGTTGATAAGTCAGGGAACCTTATAGATGACTCCAAAAGATAAGAATATTCCCAAAACCCTATGTGAATTTTGCTCATTCTCTCCCAGTGTAGTTGAAAGCAAGACTAAGTGATCTGTAGATCATCCTAGCCATGGAATCAACTGCTCTACAGTGCACCTTTATAAGGGCTTACCTATGCTAATGTTGGGTAGCGGAAGGCCTGCGCAATGGTTAAGGGGCCCAAAGCCGAACATTTTGGGTAAAGTTAGGGTAAAGACTCCGCTGAACGCATAGAGCCTGAATTGTAATAGGTTGAGTTAAAGGTTATTCCGCTTGAAAAAATGTAAAGAAATATAAATAGAGTTTCCCCACGCAGGGGTCACGGGCCAAGGAAGGGTATAAATAGAGCGAGGCTTTATGGGGAGAAGGCAGTTATTTTTTGGAATATGAATGGTAATGGGTTATTAAATAAGATAGTCTAAAAGGGTCTGTAAGTCCAAGTTGAGGGTAAGGTAGTAGGTAGAGGCTCTACAACAGTGTGTGCAGAGGCCTAGAAAGTCTGCAACTGTGTGCACGAACCCCTACAGCTGAGTGCGTAGGGTGGATCTGGATGTATTGGTGAATATTGTTAATAAAGATAAGTTTACTCTGAATTCTATGTTAAATGTGACTTTACTCTTTTTGAATTGTTATGATTTATGCATTTCCACTATTGAATACTTGTGAATTAGGTTTATTCTTGATGCATGAAAGTAACCAAAAATAATAACATTTGTCTTAAAGACCACTCTAACTAGATCATAATAGTAATAATTGATCCAATCTGTAATAAGCACAATAAGGGTAACCAGATATGCACAGCACGAGGCTGCGGAACGGTGAGCAACCCTCTCAAACCACATCTAGACATTCCAAGGGTGTGGAAACCTGGTTCCAACACCCTCCCCTGCTACCTCAGGTGAGACCTTAGTTCACGCTATGCGGGTTGTTGCTGAAAGGGTCGGTAGCTACGGGATTTATTTGGCTAAATAACTCTTTCGAACCTGGGTCAGGCCCAAATAAGTCAACAAATGGTTTTATTGCCGAGACTGCGATCTTCCTAAGGGGTGTCTAATGTGGGAATACTAGAATCCTACAAAGAAATAACTCAAAGATTGGTGGGATTTGAAGCTCCATGAGTTTGTGATTCAAGAGAACAGAAAATCATGGATATAAAAGGAACAATGGTTGGATTGCTATATATTCACAGACATACATGAGATCTTCTTCGTAACATTCCTGATAGAATTGTATGAGTGGAAGGAAACGTTAGCTGATAGTGTGGGAAGGTACAGATTGGACCAGCCCATAGTGTGGACTTTGAAACTATTGCGAAGGTTGGAAGCCACTGAAAATAGAATTACGTGCGTGGTAGACCAATGGCTAGATTGGATCATTAGGATATTTATCATTGAATTCGCGATAGATACAACCATAAGTTAAAGTGAAGCATAAAGTAACTTTCTCCAACGACCGTGAGGTAGGTACATCAAATCATTAAATACTTTGGTTAAGATGTTGTTGTGCAAAAAATAGATTCTGCAAGTATATTGATGTCTAGGGTAATGCAAAGTGGAAAGGGTTATCGAAGAATAGGAGAAGTAGAGAATAGCCCGTTGATTTATGTCTCACAGGAAAGCAGGGAGGATATTGCTAGGTTCTCGCAAGGAAGTACAGTCCAATTGATTAAAGAACACTTTCCACTAATACCACCTCCATCTACACCACCACCCACTTCACCTGCATCGAGTCTATCCACACCAACAACTTCGCCACCCCCTCCACCACCAAAATCCAGGATGGCGACCGTAATCAAGTTTCCAACCTTTCAGGGTATAGGGAATGAAGAGCCAAGTCGGGTCTGGTTTGTGATAAAAATTTTATGGGATGTGCAAGGCATAACAAATGAAAACATTAAAAAGGCCACGCTAATCAGTGCACTATAGGACTGCACACTGACATGGTACATAAAATACTCAACCGAACATCTGAATAAGGGAATAGCAGTGATCTAGGACATGATGAATAAAGAGTTTGACTAACCAAAGTTTGAAGCCCGATTGGTTATTGGATTCAAATATATAGCAATGTTGTTTGGTGAAACTCCATGGGATTTGGACCAGAGATTAAAAAGTACTATTCGCAAAGTGAACATGACCTTAACAGATGGGCAGCTTTGCGCGTGGTTTGTTGCATCCTTGACACCCCATTTGAGGATGACTTTGTCATAGCATAAGATCTCAACTCAAGCTAAGGCACGGGTGACAACAATGAGTCTACACACGACACCAATACCGGACCTAGGGTTGGGAGTTCAGCAAATCCACATGCAACTTCAAAACTTGAGCCTGGAAGTACAGAGCCTGAAGTAAGGAGGAATGTCCCAACTAGAGGTTTGCTTGGAGATAGGCTGTATCAAATGTAAAAGAAACACATGACAAGGAACATTGCCCAGTTTTCTTGAACTATCTGGGAGGAGAAGGTTTGATGCCATTAAAGGTATAAGTACAAGCAGGACCAAGTACTGAGCAGGTACTTTGGTGTGCGATTTTCCAGGAGTGAGGGAAGCATGCGATAAATAATTGCCACCTATTACAGAAGTACACCCAGACCTCGCAACAGTTGTATTGCAATTTTTGTCGATTGGTGGTATAGGATGAACGAATGTGCCGAATTTATGACTTAATGCTAGAGAGAACCCTAGCCTACTAGGTGCAAACTAAGGTGCGAGGAGGGTTTCAAGGACACGGTAGGGGAAGAGGATTGGGGCTCGAACGGGGCCATGGTCAATTAATTTTTTATAATTGAGGAGGATAGAGACACTACACATGCGACTGCACTAACCCAACCAGGATCTCATGCCCGTACTGTGAGCAGTTTTATCACAAATTAATAGACTATCCGATTTTAATTGGCCAATTAAGCATAAAGGGAGTACTCCAACCTTCACCAACCCAAAATATCCAAATGATGTGTGCGGAACCTCACGAAGAGGACCCTAGCACAAATATGGTACTAAGAAGCAGCGCAACTGAAGACAATGAAGCCAGGGATAGGTGTGACACACCTATGAAGGAACAACATCCAGAGTTAAAGCAAGGAAGGATGGGGCCAAGAGAAGCTCAGTAGAGCTTCGCAGAAGCTTCGGCCCCAAATAGGAGGGATCAAATGGAGTCAGGAGTGGATGTCTCTATGGTCACCACCTTTCTGGAAACTTGCATGAAATTGTTGCACGATTGTAAGGCTATTCAAGGCTTGCAAGATCTGATCACTAGATCCACCAGATTCAGTGAACCACTGGTCATTCGGAAGATAGGAAGACATGCTCTATGCACCGAACATGAGATGAGACTAACCGTGCAAATCAGTGACTATGAAATGGATCAAGTTATCTTGAATTTAGGCTCAGATGTGAACGTATTTCCTAAATAAACCTGGGAACGGATGGGCAAACCCATACTGCAATGGTCCTCGATTTAATTACAAATGGCCAACCAGTAAAAGATCTTACCATTGGGCTGATTGTAAGGAATAATGGTAGATATCAATGGTGTGAGTACCCAGACCAATTTTGAAGTTATAGAAATTTTCGACGACAACAATCCTTACCCAGCATTGCTGGGAATTGATTGGGCTACAGATATGAAGGGGATTATTAACTTAAAAAGGTGCACCATGAACTTTGAACATAAGTCACTATGGGTGGCAGTTCTATTGGATCTAGTGGAAGGAGAACACTATACCAAACCTGTACGCGATGAAGAAGGTGATGACGAACTTGATTACATTTATTAGATAATAGCAAAATACCAAGATCTGATGCATGCCACTGAGCATAGAGGAATCTCGTGGGAACGCAATAGCATCTGCACCATGGATTCTGAGGAGGAAGTAGAGTGATGGCAGAATCAATTGCAGGAATTTACAACACTCAACTGTAATAGGGTGACTTAATTAGCACAATGTAATGAAAAATTCCACATGGGAAAGAAGTATGCAACCCCTGAGGAACAGCTCACATGCATAGTATATGAACAACCTAGTGTGTGAGTAGACAGGTTACGTGTACCAATAAAAGAATCATGGAAGCTCAGTTATAAGAGAAAGTTTTGACTTCAAATTGGAAGATATGTGCGACAGATAAGATGGAATAAGATAATAGCCTAAAGAATACGGGTGTATGACGAATGGCCAACACCTCAATAAGACCAGAGTGGAACACAGGAACATCAAGCTAGGGAGAACCTTCTCCCAACAACCAAATCAACCACTATAGGTATAGCTTATCGCACTAGGAATGGCATCCGCGACAAGGTTCAGTAGCTATGGGATGCCATTCTTCGTGCAAAACAATGAATGCATGAGTTGGAACAAACTAAGGCCCGAATCCGTGACCACAGTATGAAGTTGGACAAAGCCATCGCGAAACTTCAATTAGAAGCGGCCTACCTAGATGACGAAAGGGAATTGCCCAAGGAAACTAACATGGTTGGCTTTCCTACCTTGATATGGGGTACCCAGAGCCATAGGAGTGCGCACACCATAGTTCCATAATGGAAGCAGAAGGACGTCTAGGGTGCTCGCGACCCGGGTCAGTGGGGAACCGGAAGACCTGCACTAGGGGCTCACCCTTCTGACTATCCATCGGAGGTTCAGTCCCAGCACCCAAAGTAGTTGGAAGAGGGTGTGTGACTATAAAACAAGCTGCTGTAAAGTTGTGCGATATGACCACCAGATCCATGTAGAAGCCATGTTTTCATCCCTGGGGATTCACTGCTGCAAAGGAGAGATGGAAAGTGACCGTTAAAGATACTGCTCATGGTATGATGGTGTATTTAAAGCACCTTGAAGCGGGCGACGAGCCATTAAGACAAAAGCATAACCGTTCAAATTACATTTATGAGCTATCACAAGAAAAAGCCGCCGGTTTTCAAGTTCAATCGATATATAAGCAGAGTAAAGGTCACACCACCATGTCGTACTATCCAGTAAGAATCGGTTCGTATTACCTACATCATGAGCAATGAGGAAGTGGAAAACAGTCAGTGGTTTCCAGCATTGCCACAACACTACAAAGAGGTTATCTTGAAAGCTCAAAAGCCTACCACCATTAGCCCATAGCTAGAGCCGCCTTAGGCAACCGAGCACTCTAGATCCCCTTGGATGCTGAAGACCAAGAAGAAACCTCCACTTCCAGAATTAGTTAGATGGTCACCATGACACTAGCTTGTTGGCTAATCTGCAACGAAAGAAAAAGGTAAAACTGTTATCATCGATAGCAAGGAAGAAATAGAAGAGTCTCCCACGTGGGTAGAAGAGGATGTCCCCAAGGAGGACCCTGTACAGCTAGTGCGATGACCCAAGTATGTGCCTCCAAGCAAGGAGAAAAAAAGGTACCTGCCAACCTAGATGAATTCAACGATATAATCAATACCCCCTCTCTCCTAAAAGCCATCCCAGTGGAAAACTTAGTGGTTCGTCATGTCACGACAATGAAATTTGAAGATTGCGACCTTGCAAATCAAACAAAATTTCCCCATCTAGCGATAGATGTCTTAATGGACCACAAGATACATGGTGCGGTGAACACTCTACAGCCAAAGAAGTGGTTATGCAAGGTGGATGAAGCTGGATTACTTTGTCTCCCGGCAATCCCGCACTTTCTCCGGCCCCCATTACTATGTTGGTCATCAAGCAGTTGCTCTATCTAGTGCATGGAGATACATTATGGGTCGGTAAACCCATCAGTATCATAGTAGAACTTGTTCACCAGATCTCACATATTCCTTGCACTAAACGGAACCCGCTTGAAATTACTAGTAAAAGCAACAATGCAGGGATGATAGAATGACTTAAGAAGACGTATAAGCTCGCCAAGGGACCGCGAGGGTATGTCATTGACAATATCTTCGATGATGCAGTCCAGGTGGCCACTCAGTTGCTGGCAGGAAAAGTGATGTGGAAATGTCACGGCTCTAAGGTCCCTGTTGTCGTTATCGCACTGGTTGAAGAATGTGCCACTTGTGTGTGGTTCAACTGTTCATAGTTTCTTTGTGAAGAATTTTTTTCCAATTGTCACAAAGTCCAGGAAGAAGGCAATATGTTCCGTTATGCGTGGTTGCTGCTGTCTCTCATGCTGTTCACTACTGAGTTTCCTGAAGACAACCAGTTTCCCGTTTTAACCCCGAAATGGTCGGAAGCCATTCAATATGCGTCCCTCTGGGCGACAAAGGATGCAAGAAAAATTCGTGGGATTAAAATCTTTTGGATCTTGACAGACACCAATGTGCGTTAGTGGATTACTGAGTTACCACACTTGACAAATGAAGTTTATGAGAGTATGAATCACATTGTAGAATTCAAAGAAAATTTGCATCATGTCTACATCAGGGTGCAGAAGGACCCAACCCAGGAATAGACCCCTCTCCAGTTCATCGTCACTAATGATGTTGTTAATGAGATTTTTGAAGCTTGGCTAGCAGCTTGGCGAGGACCCGAGGTAGTGGAATGAGATGAGGCCACTATTTAGAAACAAAAAGAGGAAGCCAAACGTGCTGCACAACAAAAGAGGAATGGCCAGTATGATACACAGGCTAAGGCAGTGCGAGAGGCAAAAATCATAACAACATAAAAAACACTACCAGGTGCACATACACCAGCAAAAGAAAAAGGAACTCAGAAGGAAACCACTTAGCCAGCTGCAATGGATATGTCGTTCACTACTATGGGTACCCCATTGAAGTGCTCAGCCACACCAGAGTGGTTGAAGCCATGAAATAAAGCAAAAGCATCTAAGATAGATAGTGAAGTAACCACCCTAATGGAAGGCAGCCTAAATGACATCGAAAACATCGTTCGCAAAGCTACTCGGCAGGCAGTTGATGAGGCTATGTCAAAGTAGCACATTGTGTTGGGGGAGCTTTGGACATAGTTACATGAATTGGAATTGAGAATGGTGCAGGTAGGCACTAACGTTTCTGTAGAAACTTCCGGTATGATAGCAGTGGCACCATTCCTCAGAGCCCAAGTTGCTCATTCTACTCCAATTCAAGCAAGCACATTGGTCACCAACCAACCGGCAAACCGATCCATACTAGAATGACTTATCGGACTAGGGCTAAATGTGGCTGCACTCCTTGTGATAGTTTGCAACAACTCCACGATAGTACCACAATTGAACTTCGTGCTAGGGCCAGCCACGTCGACCAGATACTCCACAAGAAGAAAACTAACATGGAACAGTTATAGCTCCAACGCGATGAAGTAGTCACACAAAAACATCAGATGGAAAAGGTAGTAGCGGAAGCCTGTTCGAGTGCCTAGACATTAGAAATTACAGGGGACTTGCCCGTTGAAGCACATATCTTTACGTTGGCTACGAAGTTCCAAAGGACAAAAGATGAGGCCGCATAGCTCCAGCTAGAGCTCAGCATGTATATTGTGGATTTACGATTATAGGTTCCACCACCAACGCCCCTAGAGGCCGTAATACAATGTAGGAACATTATTGCTATGGGGCACACGATGCTTACACGGTCACTCGAGGAATGTACCAAGTTGCTCAATCATTCGCTTGATACACTCACTGTCCTTCAAGAAGATCCCACACTCTATAAATTGGAAGCAGAGGCTCGGGAAATCTAGCAAGCTTACGATCAGCTTAGGGGGACCACACATACCGTTGCTATCTCATAGAAGTTGGCCAAGATGAGGGAGGTAGAGGACATGAAACTCCAAGACAAAGCCGCGAGATAGAAGGAAGCAGTTGTGAAAGCTCATATCTAGCCATGATTGGACGAGGCATTTGCAGTTTCAACCACCATGGAGAATAAGGTAGCACACATGAAGGTTGAATGTGCTATAATGAAGAAAGCCGAGACAGGGGCAGAAATATCAGTACCACAGGCAGAACAGATGCAACGCATGACAGAAGAATTTTCTGCTAGTACTAGCGACACACTGAAGTTGGTGACTGACCTCTGCGCAAAGATGGACACACCAGCTCAGTGACTTGGGACGAGTCACGATGATTGTGTTGGCGGACTGTTAGGTAGCGGAAGCCTCACGCAATGGTTAAGGGGTGCAAAGCCAGACATTTTAGGTAAAGTTAGGGTAAAGACTCTACTGAATGCATGGAGCATGAATTGTAATAGGTTGAGTGAAAGGGTAGTCTTCCTGAAAATAATGTAAATAAATATAAATAGAGTCGGCCCACACAGGGGTCGTGGACCAGGGAAGGGTATATATAGAGCAAGGCTCTATGGGGAGAAGGTAGTTTTTTTGGGGAATATGAATGGTAATGGGTTCTTAAAGAATATTGTCTGAAAGGGTCTATAAGTCTGAGTCGATGGTAAGGTAGTAGGTAGAGGCTCTGCAGTTGTCTGCGCATAGGCCTATAAAGTCTGTAGTTGTGTGCACAGACCCCTATAGCTGAGTGCGCAGGGTGGATCTGGATGTATTGGTGAAGATTGTTAATAAATATAAGTTTACTCTGAATTCTATGTTAAATGTGACTTTACTCTTTTTGAATTGTTATGATCTATGCATTTCCATTGTTGCATACTTATGAACTGGGTTTATTCTTGATGCATAAAAGTAACCAGAAATAATAATAGTTTGCTTAAAGACCGCTCTAGCTAGATCATAATAGTAATAATTGATCCAATCTATAATAAGCACAATAAGGGTAACCAAATCTATGCAGTGCGAGGCTACAGAACAATGTGCGACCCTCTCAAACCACATCTAGACATCCCAAGGGTGCAAAAACCTAGTTCCAGCACCCCCCTGCTACCTCGAGTGAGACCTCAATCTACACTCTATGAGCTATTACCGAAAGGGCCAGTAGCTGCGGGATTTGTTTGGCTAAGGGTAATCGGATCTATGTAATGTGAGGCTACAGAACAATGTGCGACCCTTGCAAACCACATCTAGACATCCCAAGGGTGTAGAAACCTAGTTCCAGCACCCTCCCCTACTACCTCGAGTGAGACCTCAATCCGCGCTCCATGGGTTGTTGCCAAAAGGTCCAATAGCTGTGGGATTTGTTTGCATAAATAACTCTTCTAAACCTAGGTCAGGCCCAAATAAGCCAACAACTCGTCCCTCTGGAGGCTATTTCTATATGTCTTCAAGTCATGAAATTCTCTAGGGAGGAGGAATTCAAAGGGGTGACTTGTTTAGGGCATGAAGCAACTAAAATTAGGGTTTGATGAGCCCTAAATACACTAATTGGGATGTTGGGATTTGATGTGCCCAAATGGATCTGTAACAGAACCAAACCTGGTGTTGGCTATGGTTCTACCCCAATAATCACATCTAGTGGAACCATATCAGGAGCCGTTCTGGAAACTTCCAAGCTACCTTTTATTGTTGTGTTAAGCCTCTCAAATTTTAGCAAGGTGATAAATGACCCTATACATCACGATGTTGGTTCGACAGCTATGTCGACTAAGCTCCCCTTTGGGATCCCAAAGTTTGAGGGTAATTCTAGAGAGGATCCCACCAATCATGTATGTTCCTTCCATATGTGGTTTTCATCCAATTCCATCACTGATGACTTCATTCGTCTTCGGTTGTTCTAATGCACACTCACTGGAGATGCTGAAAAATGATATGTAGACCAACCTATCACCTCTCGTTCCATTTTTGTGATGCTTTCTAAAGCGTTCCTCTCATATTTTCAATTACCTCTTCGATACGACACTGGTACGGAGTTCTTGACCACATTCTGTAAGTCCTTTGCCACTCGTCTTTCCGATCATGTTTAGGAATGGTGTAGAAGGAGGAGCACATGTCGTGCCCTACACTTCAAAGACCATGTCTACCTCGACTGGTTTGTTAGGAGCCTTTTATCGCCCATTGCCAAAAATGTTATCTCATTTTCCTCAGACAGAGGAACAAACTCTCCAAACCACTCTGATATATGACTTGATTTATGCGCAATCCAGTTATGTCTATACTGTCATTCCATACCTCCCCCGTCCTAGAGATTCCAATGCACCAGGGGCATCTAACGCCACCAATGGTATTGTTGGAGCCATTTAATATCCTTCACCATATACTCAACAAAGTTATGGTTATCTGCAGGGGGGTACCAATTCATCCAACACTTATGCCCCTCCTGCTAGCAACATGTTTTAAGGGCTAGCCAATGCTCAACCTATCTACCAAACTATTTATCCTCCATCATCTTATCCCTATGCACAGCTGAGCTCTCTAGACCCTCAAGCATTAGTGTCGCAGTCTCTGATGCATCCTCAACCCCAAAAGACAATGCTCCATCAAGGTCAAGTGTTTGCACAATAGAGTGTGACCAATCCCCAAAATTTGAAGAAAAATAATAAGGGGAAAGGTAACAAGGGTAACCAAGGTAATCAAGGTAATCAACCTAGAGAACCCTAGGGGAACTAGCCTAACACCAACAACTGGCAACAAGGTAGCCAAGCAATGCAAAACAAGGCTATTCATATGAAAAATCCTTATGCATGTTGTGGTGTATATGACCATTATACACATGAGTGTCATATCTTACCCCAAATGGGCCAAATGTAGGAAGCCCAAGAAGCTTCAAGAGGTCAACTGCCCATCCAACAATTCCCTCATAATCTTGTGCCATCTCAATTAGAAAATCTTACAAATCCTTTCCCCCAACAAGGATATTCTTTTACTCAACCTCAGCCAGGTTAGGCAGCCCATCCGCCCAAACCTTCTGGTCTTGGCGAGTACCAGATCCTCATGATGAATTCAGATGAGGTTAATAACTCTGATATCAAAATACAAACATGGTCACTTCAATATCATAAGCCATCGACTTCGTCTGCCATTGAGTCCAAAACCAAAACATCTACTGAGCCTCTTAAGACACCAAATGGCCCAATAAGATCCCTTATCCTAAAGTTGAGGCAATTCCTAAGATCTCAAAGGGACCATTATGCCGTAACGTGACTTCTAACCAAGCTACCCATACATAGAGTATAGTAGATGACTTGGCACAATCACCTACTTCCATGCCGATGTTGGAAGTACTCTAATCATTCCCTTCTCAAAAGAAAGCTCTACTAACTTATTTGGGCATAGTAGATCCTTCTGATGATAATTTGATTGTCTTCATAGTTGATACATCAGAACATCCCCCATTACCTTCATCTGTTTCTTTCCAGATACCAATATGACTCCATAATGCCATCATCTCCTAATGCATTATTGAAAACGGTGCATCCATATGTGTGATGTTCGCTACTGTCTAGAAACATCTTAAGTCACCTGAACTATCCCTATCCACCATCACTTTGCATGCTTGGGATGGTCACTCCTCCTAGCTTCTTGACATGTTTTGCAATTGTTCGGTGACTCTTGTGGGAAATATTATCCATGTAGACATTGAATTTATTATTTTCCATTTAGATTACAATATTCTCTTGGTTTGTAGTTACACGTATGCCATGTTAGCCATCACATCTGAGGTTTTTCATAAGATGTGCTTCCCCCTTGAAGGGAATATCGTCACCATCGATCATTTGGCATACTACGAGCTGACATATGTGACCTCCCCTGAGTCCATTATCTCGTTGATGTCCAATAAACAATCTGCCACTCTAACCACCATTGTTTCTCCTAGAGTCTACAAATATTCCTCATTGTTAGGTGCTTTCCCTGGTCCTCCCCCTCTCATCTCTGAGCTTATCTCTTTGCGTGTTTGCATGTTACAAGCATCATGGGATGCTCACAAACAGTCTGGTATATCTAATCAACAACTAGCTCCTCAGCACCCTGTTATTACCCTCTCAACTGAGCCATCTAGATCCAGTCCTGTAGGACCTCCTCCCTTTGTGGGTGCCTCTCATATGTTCCTACCAAGAACTGTTTCTCCAAGTCTCAACCATCCAGGAGTTATTCCACTGGGAAATTACCCTGGAGGCTAGATACCTTTTTTATTTCCTCCTCTAGGATTATTTTGTGTCATTGTCCTGGCTTCATTGGGCCTCCCTAGTTCAACTGGTCCCTATGGCCCCTATTGCAACTCCAGTTCCACCGCAACCTCAACAGGAACCCACTCCTATTGCGAAAGCATCCAGATAGGGGGGCAAAGCCAAGAGGAAATAACCTAAGGACAAGGCTCCCTAAGCTCCTCTAGCCCCCAAAGCCCCAAATCCATCACTTCCACGTGCTTTGTGTAAAGTTGTTGGGCATGCCACTAATAATTGTCCTTAACTCCCTCATCTCAAACCTTTGGCTGATGAAATGTTCTCTGAGTCAAAGATCCCTAAGGTCTAGGTTACCTTACTAGGTCTAGCCAAGAAGCTTGGAACATCATGCACAAATCACCCTTGTTCCTTGTGTGATCATCATGGTCACTATTCCCATTGTTTCCCTTGTCTTGATGAATTTTTTGATTACCTTGAGGTGCTTCGTGAATACGAGACCACTCGTAGTGGATCACCTACTCCTCTACTTGTGGATTCTGGTACCACAAGTAAATGAGAATAGGGGGACTCTAGTCCCACCATCGTGATCCTTCCCCCCAATGTTGAGATGATAGACTCCACAGGCCATATACTTTACCTATCATCATCCTTGAGTTTCTCATAGGCAAAACCTTTCCAAGGTATCTATGCACACTTCTATAAACATCTTTCGACAGAACCCTAAGTCTCAACATTTGTATATCTTCCATCTGCTAGCTCATTGTCTACCATTCCAGATGATGCATATGTGAACCTTCTTTCTCAGGATGATGCACCAAGTTCAGCCGCTGCATCATGTAGTTTGTCTTCCTCCCATCTTCCCATGTTACACTCTGATTAGAACATCATGGAAGCTATGTCTACCCCTGATTACCCTTGGGAGGATATGCACCATCATGCATACTTCCTGCCATAGTAGTCTCATGATGAGTATGTTGTGGAATCAAAGGACATCATCCATGGTGAAGTCAATTTGTTTCGAAATCCCATCCCTTCCGCAGATGCTCTCGAAGAAGGGAATATGGCCAAAATTTCTCCTACTATCAAAATAAACATTCCAGATAAAACATGGGTCAAAGAAAACATTACCTTGGGGGAACAATGTAACTCAGAAGAAATTGAATCTTACACCAAGCTCTTCAAATAATTTCATGATGTTTTCGCCTAGTCTTACTCTGAGATGCCCATACTTGATCTTACCATTGTTGAACACCATATCGACCCATGGCCCGATTCCACTCCTCTCCATCAGAAGTTGAGATCCATTCACCCTTCTTATCATGAGGACATAAAATTCGATATTAACAAGCTCAAGTAGGTTGATTTCGTCTATCCCATTGAATATACCGCATGGGTATCCAATTCAGTTCCTATTCTCAAGAAGCAAGGCACCATTCGTGTTTGCACGGATTTTCACGACCTAAAAAAATCTTGTCCCAAAGACAACTTTCCCACAACCTTTATTGACCAAATCATTGATAAGTGTGCAGGCCATGAGGTTCTATCCTTTCTGGATGGATTCTCTAGGTACAACCAGATTAGAATCTACTGTGTTGGTCAGTTAAAGACAACATTTATTAGTCTGTGGGGAAGCTTTTCATATATGGTCATGCCAGTCATCTTAAAGAATGTTGGAGCCACATTTTGGTGGACCATGGCATATTGTTTTCATGACTTGGCACACTTTATCCTTGTGTACCTTGACCATCTCACTGCTTGCTCTAGGCCTTGGGCGTAACATATTCATGATTTGTTGACCATTTTTCTCTGATGTCACAAGTATAGCATTAATATTAATCTATTGAAATGCGTATTTTGTGTTATATCCATATGTCTGTTAGGCTTCATTTTATCAAAAGACAATATCACTCTTGACCCCCTGAAAGTTCAAGCCATTCTTGAACTTCCACCTCCTCGTACCTTGCGACGGTTTCAAAGCCTTCAAGGCAAAGCCAACTTCCTTCACACATTCATGCTTGATTATGCAACCACCACACATGGGTTTCTTAGAATCCTTTCCTCAAACATTCCATTTGTTTGGGATGACCAAGCTTAACAGTGTTTTGATGCCTTAAAGCATGCTCTCACTTCCACTCCCTTGACCAGTCCCCCTGACTTCACCAAGGATTTCATCTTGTACATCTCAGCTTCTTCCCATTCGGTCGATGGGGTCCTTATTCAAGAAGATGATGATCGACATGAGCATGTTATCTGCTATGTTAGTAAGAACCTCGTAGGGCCCCCATGAACTACTCTCATGAAGAGAAATTGGTGTTGGTTGTTGTGTTATCTCTGCAAAATCTCTATAACTATATCCTTATGCGTACCACAAGGGTCGTAACAAACACCAACTCATGAACTTCCTATTGAGTTGATAGATCATCAATGGGAAGTATGCACATTAGATTATCATTCTCTAGGAATTTTATCTTGAGTTTGTTATGCCTAAGAGTAAGAAAGGTTTGGCCCTTGCTGAAGTCATTTCAGAACTACCCACTAGTGCACATGATCCGTCCGTTGATGACGAGCTCTTGGATGAACATTTGTTTGTCATCACTTTGTATGATCCTTGTGTATGGAGATATTCTCACATATTTTCAAACCCAAAAATTTACCCCCCATCTTACTCGTGATGATCGACGATGAATTCGATACCAGGTCCCTCATTACCTTCTCATCAGTGATGACATTTTTCGTCACAATGTGGATTATATCCTTCGTCATTGTCTCACCCATCCTGAAGTAGAGCAAGTGCTAAATGCCTACCAGAGTGACGGTTGTGGTGGTCACCTCTCTGGTATGGCCACTGCCCAGAAAGTCATGCACTAGTTACGTTTGGCCTTCTCTCTTCAATGATTGCATTGAGGCAGTCAAACACTTCCCCAATTGCCAACATTTTTACCCAAAGGCAAGATCCCCACTAGCTCCTCTCCATCCTGTCATTGTTGCTGGTCCTTTCTGTAAATGGGCCATTAACTTTATGGAGTTTTGACCATTGTCTGTTAATAACCATAAGTATATTATCGTGGCAGACAACTATTTTACCAAATGGGCTGAGGCCATGCCAACATTCAATAACACGGCAGCGACCAAGACCCTTTTCTTTTTTAACCATGTTATTGCTCGATTCGGGGTTCCGAAACAATTGGTCTTTGACCATGGGCAACATTTTGAAGATGAGGTATGGAATGAGTTATTCTCTGTAGTATACCTAGGGGGGATAATATGGGGTTCAAAGGGAGGTACCCAAGGGAATAATGTAATAATGGGATGGGCCATAGTAATAAATAAGGTGCTTAACCCATATCATGTAAGGGACCACAAGTAGTTAACAATAATGTAATAAGCCCATGGTATTAGATAGTTGATATTGAGGGAACCATGGTAATGACCCATGGTATTCCCCATTGAGAGGTGTCAAGGAATATTGTATGAGCAGGCATATGGCTTATGGAGTGTTCTCCTTCCTTAAGGAGTGAATGTATGGTGTTGCCCTACCTTAAGGGTTTGATCAATAAAGAAGAATTTCTATATTTAGATCTTGTTATTTTTGGTGATTATTTACAATTATTGGGTATATTGGTATTATTTTCATATATTTTCATATCAGATCTATAACAAGTGGTATCAGAGCACTTTCTTGGGCAAAAGTACAATTTTTTTTTTTTTTTTGCATGAAATTTATGGGGCAGTGAGTTTGTAGATCATATATGTACATTTTGGGGCAAAATCTACAAAATCTAATTGCAGATATGGATTCTTTGTAAAAAAATTCCCAAGTTCAAAAAAAAATCGGCCAAATATAAGTCAAGATGAAGGAGATATCGCTGATCTAAAAATCAGTGGTGTTGTAGACATTTTTCGGGGCAACGAATTTGCAGATTAGATTTGTATGATTTGGGATAAAACCTGGAAAATCGAACTGCAGATCTTGGTTGTTGATGAAACAATACTCCATTAAAAAAAAAAAAACTAGTCGAATCAGAGTCCAGATGAAGGAGATCTCGCTGATTTAAAAATCAGTGTTGTTGCAGACATTTTTTGGGGCAGCGAGTTTGCAGCGCAGATCTGTGCGTTCTAGTGCAAAATATGCAAAATCTAATTGCAGATCTGGATTATTTGTGAACAAATACCAAATTAAAAAAAAGAATAGGTCAAATCGGAGTCAGGATGAGGGAGATATCACTGATTTAAAATCAACTATTTTTTTAGCAATTTTTTATGATGGTGGGATAGTGGGATAGTGCCTAGATCAAGATTTATATCACATGGGAAGATGCAGAATGTTTGTTCCATTTCCAAAAATACTTCATAATAGGGATTCTGAGCAATATTGACTGAAATGTGGCCATTTCAAATTTTCGCCAAGTAAGTGATTTGTTTTCAAAAACCCTCTTCATGGCTTATAACAGTAAGTTTTTTATAGGAAAAAATAATGGGTCTTCTATTAAAAATTTTATAGCACATCTTAAGTTTGACTTCCCATGGTGTTAGAAGGACAAAATAGGGTATTATTTGAAAGATGAGGCTGCTATATGGTGGAAATCACTTGACAGTGAGATTCTGAAGTTATGTCGTGCTGATGAAATTGAAGAACTACTTTTGGACAAATGGTCTCATACTAGAAAAGAGGAAACCAAAAAACCTAGCAAGGATTTTATTTTTGTAGGAAAGAAGGAAACCAAGAAACCTAAAGGGTTATTTTCTACCGGTATCTCCTTATTGTAGGTTCATGGATTGATTCAGAAGGAGAAGATCATTGTGTCTATAAATCCTAGTTGCAAGCATAATTTTATCAATGTTAATTTGGCAAAAAAAATGCAACTTCTAGCAAAACACATTGAAAACACATAGGTTGATAATGGGGATGTTCAAGTTTATAAAGATTTGAAGCTTTCTATGGATAACTATGTGTTGCATTGTGACTTTTATACTTCAGATATGGATAACATGGATGTTGCTTTGGGATATCCTTGGATGGAATCTATGGGTACTGTCAATATTAATGTGCAGAAGAAATTCCTAAAGCTCTGGTATAAAAAGAAGAAAATTACATTGCAAGATATTTCCATTAAGACCCAAGCGAAAGATGTTCCAGGGACTAACACATCAGATGATGAGCCCTTGATGGTCGAAAACCAAACATAAACATCAAACCAGGTACAGGTAGAGTCCAAGGAGGCTAAAGCAGAAAATGTTATAGGTACAGATACATCAGATGAGGAATCAGTGGTTGAAGTAATATTGGAAGATAAGCAACAACAAAAGATGCCACAATATGTACCAGCTACCAATCATGCTCCATTAGGTGGTGAACTAAAGAAAAAAGACATCGTGGGTTAACGCTTCAACATATCACCACCCACATCACCCCGCAAGAAAACAACCAACAAGATGACAACAAATTAGCCACAAGGACAACAACCCTGGCATGACGGATAGAGAGGAGCGATGATCCTCACAGAAAAGCCGCGACGGTCAGCTTCCATCTCAAGCGAGTGAGGCACCAGCTAGATCAATGGTTCACCTTTCTCTGGGATGGCTAGATGCACGTGCATGGTACCAATGGACTATTATTTTGAGTAGATCTTATTATTTGTGTTCTTCCCATGTTTTGGAGATGAAACATGTTAAGGGGGGTGGAATGTAACATACCTAGGGGGGATAATATGGGGTACAAAGAGAGGTACCCAAGGGAATAATGTAATAATGGGATGGGTCATAGTAATAAATAAGGTGGTTAACCCATATCATGAAAGGGACCACAAGTAATTAACAATAATGTAAGAAGCATATGGTATTAGATAGATGGTATTGAGGGAACCATGGTAATGACCCATGTTATTCCCTGTTGAGAGGTGTTAAGGAATATTGTATGAACATGCATATGGCTTGTGGAGTGTTCTCCTTCCTTAAGGAGTGAATGTATGTTGTTTCCCTACCTTAAGGGTTTGATCAATAAAGAAACATTTATATATTCAGACCCTATTATTTTTTGTGATTATTTATAGTTATTGGGTATATTGGTATTATTTTCATATATTTTAAAATCATATCTATAACATCCTCACTATTTGGCTTCCAACACCAATATTCATCATCTTATTATCCCCAAGGTAATGGACAGGTGGAAGCAATCAACAAGATTCTCAAAATGATGCTTCAGTGGACAGTGAATAAGCAGAACACTGACTAGCACCTTATGCTCTTCCTAGCTTTATGGGCCTATAGAAATTCTATCATAACTGCCACTAGGTCCACTCCTTTCATCCTTGTTTTTGGCAAGGAGGAAGTATTGCCAATCGAGTACGAGATCCCTTCCCTTCACCTAGCTGTCGAAATTGTCCCTGAAACCTAACCATTAGAACAAAGACTTGTCATGCTTGAACGTGCCTCTGAAGACCATCGTGTTCCTTTCCACCTTGTTTTTGGTGAGGAGTCAGTCTTGCTAATCGAGTGCAAGATCCCTTCCCTTCACCTAGCTATCAAACTTTTCCATAACACCCAACCATTAGAACAAAGACTTTTCATGCTTGAATGCGCCTCTAAAGACCATAATGTTCCTCTGCAAACCATTGAAGTGGCCAAAAAGTGCACCAAAGCTCAGTATGACCAAAAATTCAACCCTCGTGCCTTCCACAAAGGTGATCTTGTTCCAGTGTATGACCAGGCCCATGATACCATGGGACATGGGAATTTCAAATCATTATGGCTAGTACCTTACATCATTCATAAGGACATAGGCAAGGGGGCATATCTCTTGGAGGATTTCGAGGGCCAACTCCTTCCTAGTCCTCCTAATGCACTCTACCTTAAGAAATTTTACACATAGAATCTCCCATTGGTTTGTGTGTATTTATTTCTGTCATTCATTTAGGTAGGTTGCATAATTTCATTTGATGATTTGATACTTCACCAGGAAGCCATTTTTCCAAGAAGGGTCACTTTGTCACCTCTCAAAATCAAATTTTTTCATATGCGGCACTTGTACCTTAGGGACAACCTCCCCTTAATGCTTTTCATATCATGTGTTGATCTTCATCATGAGTAACCATCATTTACTCATGCTTTCATGGTCCCCACAGTGCTATTTTGTGTGGAAACATCATCGAGTCACCCTTGTTTAGAGCATCTTTGATGAGTCACCTTTGCATCCATGGAGTCTATTTAACATCCCATTATATCATGTCATAGTATTCCATCCATATTTTCATACCATTCATCCTATGTTGCTCATTTTTGCCTCCAGTCATACTGTCCACCATCCCCTCTCGAGTCGAGTCAGTCGCTTTCAGGTCAACCTTGCACTTTATGCTCTGACAAGGGAAGTTGTCTCTTTGTCCCTTAGCCCCATTTTCTCCATTTTCCTTGGTCTCATTCCATCATTCACATTACTATTTTCCGTCATGCCTTAGTTTAGGATCCTCATTGCCTCACCTATTGCGGGATGTATTATGTTGACATCAACTCATTTATTCCAGAAGAACAACCTAGAGTGTAGTGAATCTTGGTACCATCTTCCATTCTCGTTCAGTACCTTGGATCGAGTAGAGGGACTAATTATTTCCCTTTGAATTGGTTGTTTCATGCTCCTGATTCATACACATGATGGTCCAGTGATGCAACAAATTGTACCAACAATTTTTGGGTATGTGTGAGATGTTTCAACCCTCATGAGGGGGTGGCCCTTCACATAGCCCCATACATGCCCGAATGCCTTCATATTATGCTACAACCTGAGATGCAGTTCCACCGATTTGATGGGTTCAGTTCTGTTTCAGGAAAAACTAGTGTCTTTTCGATTTTCTAGTCCCACTAATATGGATAGCTATCTTAGAAACAAACAATCAAAGCAACTTGTGATTTCCTTTATGTTTGATGGATAAGAGAGAAGCAAAGAGGACCAACCTGGATCCTCTGTTTGACTCCTTGCTTGATTTCTCTCTCCCTTGATGGAACTTGCAACTTCTCTCCTACTTGTCTCGCTTTAGAGAATACCTATAGAGACAAAGCAAAAAAATACCATCAAAGTATCTTGATCTATAATATCATAAACAATGTAGAATCAGAAATACATTGAACATACAATTGCATTCACAAATAACAAGATTCACAAATATATGATTTTAATGAGGAAAACTCAAAGAACTTTATTAATAGTAGAAGAGAGGATTACAACCCAGTTGTCTGATCCAGCATCATCCTCCCAGCATCAAAGCCCTCTTCCCCTCATGAAGAGCAAGATCATCCAACAATACAATGCTTCATCTCAAAGACAAACTAACAGCACTTCTTTACAAATTACAAAGTTCCCGTTCCCCAGATCTCTCAGATGAGGCATCCATTTATAGATGTTTGTAGAGGTGTAAGTCATGTCTGAGTTTTTGATTAGTGTCATTCCACTTGTATTTCTTAGTTCCACTTGGAGATTTCTTGGATCTCTTACTCATCCCTGGGCGAATTCAGAGAGGCAAGTGTCATAGAAGAAGTTTCTAGAAGATTCCATGAGCATTCACTTAGCAAACTGTCTCAGGCATTTTTCCATTCTCACTCATCACACCCCACGGAAGGCTTCTTCAGTATGCATCACACCTGGCTAGTGTAGGAGTTAGTATGCATCGCCCCCAACCATGGAGCAGTTAGTATGGTCTAGTTTTGGCCAGTTATGAGTGGTTTTTCAGTTGGAACTTCTGGGAAATGATGTAATTAGTTGACCATGATCTTTTAGGATATGAAACAACACTTTTAGGGGTTAAAGAGCCCTTGGTTTATCAACATATATGATTGGGGTTGAAGTTCCCAAATATGTCTATAATAGTTGCCCCCTAGAGCATGAGGTCATAAATCTTTTGATGTCGGGTGAAATGCTTTATCATGAGGATCCGAGGTATTCGAAATGGAAGGAGACCTGTATAAAATACAACATAATACATCATAATCATACTATTTTCATGATATAGCTGAGGCAAGCATTCCCATGCTCAACTTTATAAATTCATTTTCATGTACATAGGACAGATAATCATCTGTTGTTGTAGACTGGTGATTCTTTGTATGTAGAGTCATGATCCCTTAGCTTAGATGATCATTTTTGCAGTTTTTGTGTACATTTGATGTCTTTATACTCCTGAATATATCGCAGCCCAGATGGATGAAACTAGATCCAGGGTCTTCAAACTCATTCAGTCTTCACCTGATGTACAAGTCAATCCATGTGAAAAGATGTCTTGAAGTCGAACATGGAAAGACATTGTCTGATTACCAGCCAATGATGTAAGTTGTTAACAGGCATAAGAGGAATCACCGATAATGATAATGACCCTCAACATACTACAGTACAATTCACGTGGTGTGAATATATGATCCGATGTCGAACACCATGTAAAATATTTTGGTCGAAGGCCATTGATATAAACTTGTCGCCGGAAGTGAGAAACTTTCCATTAAGGCATGCAAGCTTCAAAGTACTGAAAGGGTTGTTTCTAAGTCAACTTCTTGGATAATGAGCTGATGTAGATAAGAAGTGACCTGTCGTAGGAGGGCCTTAATGTATCCCACATCTACAACATGAAATGAAGCAAATACTTTTCTGGAGGTGAAAACAATCTGATGATACAAGGTTCAGGAATGGTCGTCATGAAAAATGGAAGGTGAAGGTATCACAGTGGATGAGGCATTAGCTCGGTGGTGAATTCTCTAAATGACTTCCCTTGAACATATTGGTAACACTGAGATGGATTGGTAGCATTAACCCCAAAAGATGGATGGCACAGAGGACCAATGGTGATATGACTGGTGAATGGAGTAACCCAACCCGACTCAATCATGGTGATGGAGTGAATTTGTCATGTTCAAAAGTGGCCTGCTACCAATAAAGTTCTTCAAGTTTTCTTCCCTTTTTCCCTAGTAATTGCTGACCAATACCTCTTTATTTTTGTCAAGCTTGAGGAGGATAACATATGCTTGTTCTATAATTTGCCCTTCGAGAAAACCTGTCGCTATGTTTTAGAAAGCCTAGTGACAATGAAACTTGTTCTTGTCTTGGTAGACAATTTTGTCACTATTGTTTTAACGAGTTTAACAGCAAGGATAACTTGGTCCTTTTCATGTTTAGAGAGTTTGAAAAGGGACGGAAAGGAAACTCCAAAAGTTTCGTACCATAACCCCTTAAATCCAAAAAAGTATAAAATAATACAAAAGGGATGAATTTTTTATTTCTTTAGCGAGCTGAAAAAGACAAGCGCTCAATATTTTTGTGGGATAATCCCTCGGGTTCAAAAAGATTAAAATTTACAGGAGGGATGGCTCTTCCCCTTACTTTACCGAGCTAGAAAGGCAAGTAGCTTGGCAATATTTTCATATTTAATGAGCCTAAAAAGAGCTTAAAAGAGACTTTTTTTTTAGGAATGAGTGGTGTTTTCAGGTAGCAACTGGTCCCAGGTAAGTTTGGAACTTTTCAAAACATGGCAGTGTGAAGAGGGTGGCTAACATAATCACTCGTCACGACTATTCCTCAAAAGGGTAAATAATTAAGTGGAAGTGTATGATCGGACAAAAGAATGGAGGTGATGGTAGGAACACAATCAAGGCTTAAAAGGTTGATAGCATGGAAATCACAGAGGTTGTTTACTCAAGGTGGGTTTATTTTTTAATGAGCTTGAACCTTGCATTAACATATGCTCAGTGGCAGGTTTATTTTTTAATGAGCTTGAACCTTGTAGAAACATTTTTCATGCCATTAGCTAAATATGTCTCTCATTGGTAGGTTCATTTTTATTGTGAGCCTGAACTCTATGATAACATATGCTCATTGCCTTTTTATGTAGGCTAGAAATGACCAAACTACAAAGCTAGAAAAACTAAGAAGTTAAGGAACTACTGAGGTTAGGTAGGATGGTTTTGTCTTTCGTCTAGACACAACCTTTCCTTTGGTCCATCTGGTGTGCAGACGTTTTCGGACCAACTGCCTAACCTAAGAAGTTTAAAACTAAAAAGCTAAGAACTGAAAATGGTTGTTTTTTGCTTGCATAAAAAGGTTTCCATGCCCCCAGGCATCGAGAAAATGAGAGTCTCGAGTAACCATATGGAAATCACTGTGGTTCAGTAGGATTGTTTTGTCTATAGAGTAAATAAAACTTTTCCTTGGCTTTGTTCGCAGCGCAGACTAAGGTGAATGGTGTGGGTCGGCACTTCGAATCACATAACCTACAAGGAAATGGTGTTTTAGACTAATCACATTACCTACAAGGAAATGGTGTTTAAGACTAATCATATTACCTACAAGGGAATGGTATTTTAGACCAATCAAATAACCTACGAGGAAATGGTGTTTCAAACGAATCATATATCCTATGAGGAAATGGTGTTTCAAACCAATCACATAACCTACAAGGAAACCTATCTTTTCAGCTGGGTTCATCTGGATGGATGAGGGTGCATGTCCCCTAATCTTCATTACATTCACCACACTACTCGCGGTAATTAGGTGGATGAAATGAAGGTTGAAGAGATATCCTCAATGCAAAGAGACCATTTAGGGATGATGTTTGAATTGTAGTTGTGTTTGAACTAGGAAATGAGAGTTGGTCGATAAGCTGTACCATTTTTCCTTCATGCGAGAAACACATCACTCGAAAGAGTGTGGAAACAATAACTTCCATGCTATATATATAGTCATGTCCAAGAAGTAGATTGTAATCTAAAGGTCCTTGGATTAGCATCACACTCAAGTGAACAATTTTCCTTTTCAAATTTATGGGTAACTTCAGAAGGATCTCTAACGGTCGACTGGTTCCTTTGTTAAAGCCTGACAAATTTTGTGTCTTGGGTGTAAGCGATGGTGAACCAAGTGCTTTCCAAGTAGTTGAGGAAAGGATACTCACTGAAGCCCCTTCATCTATGATAGTGCCAGACATGATCATTTTATACACTTGTACTATGATTCAGAATGGTACATTAGATGGAAGACGGGGTCTTGCTAGTTGATTCCAATCGAAGGAAACAACTAGACTGCTCGGAGAGGGTACCAGATAAATGGTTCGATGAACCCCTTGAACTGGGGGACTTTCCTCCTATTGTAAAGGAATGGGTGGATTTACCCCAAGTTCATCAGACTCTGTATTAACAAAAATAATTTGAATAGTATTGTTCTCATTCTCTTTGGAAATTGTATCATCTGAAGGTGGACCTTTTGAAGGCAAGACTTGGTCGACTACCATCTCGACTTGTTGAATTTGGTCTAGTATGGAATCAAAAGGTTCACTCTCAACGATAGGCGTTTCGACCAATGATTGAGTTACATCAATCGGATTTTAAACTAGCAAAGGACTTGGTGAGAGTTTCTTGTATCCAAGCGGAAGTCGTTGCAACGAAGCAAGACGGTTATGCAAGACTCTTTTGGCTTCCTCCAAAAAAGGACAGTAGTGAAGAGCATGATTACATTCACATAACCTACATGGAAATCTAACCTTTCCTTTCTGTCCGTTGACTTCATTTTCACTAGTTGATGGTGTGCTATCAACATTATCGCCAGAGATTGATGACACCAGACTATGCGAATGGGGAGACCATTCTCTCAAGATCCGCGGAATGCAAGGAAAATCTCAATGAAAATGGTTTTCTTTGAAAATTATGCATGGAGATTTGGATTTGGAAAGTTTGGTGTGTGGATTTTCACCAGTTGATTCATGGTTGCCCCCTTGCATAGCTAACTTCTTCTTCTTCTTCTCCTTCCTTTTCTTCTTCTTCTCAATGTTATTGGGAATAGTGTCCACTTGGATGGTGCTATTCCCACTAAGACAGGTAGCTATCTTAGAAACAAACAAGTAAAGTCTACTTTCATTTTCTCTTATGAAAATAAATAAGAGTGGAACCAAGGAGACCAACCTTAGTCTTGCTCTGGATTTCCTTGTTTTATTCCTCTCTTTCGTGATAGAGCTTCGCCGCTTCTTCTTCATCTACACAGCTTCAAAGAGAACCTGTGGAATCACAGAAACATACTACTATCGAAGAAAAAGGATCTATATTCATAAATAACACAGGACGAGATGTGTGTTAACCATACAAATGCATATATAAGTAAACATAAAAGAATATGGAGGAAAACTTGAATAGATTTATTAAGATTAAAAGTAGCAAGAGGATTACAACCATATGTTCTGACCCAGCATCATCCTCCAGCTAGAAAGCCCTTCTTCACCTCAAGTAAAGCTTAGATCACCCAACACTATGAATGTACACCAGAAACCAACAACACTTCTCTATAAGATACAAAATTCCAGCCTCTGGATCTCTGTGATGAGGGATCCATATATAGATGATTATAGGGAGGTGAGTCATCTTCTCGGATCTTGATTAGTGTCCTCTCTCTGATAGTTCCTGCTTCCACTTGGAGAATGATGATCTCTTACTCATCCCTGGTCGAAAATAGAGAGGCAAGTGTCAGAAGGGAAGCTTCTGGAAGAATCCATGATCTTCCACCTCGCATTTTTGTCCCTGCCATTTGTCCATTCCCAACCATCACACCCTACAGAGGAGCAAATCAGTATGCATCACACCTTGTACACTGAGAAGGTGATATGCATCGCACCCTCTACATTGAGCTTTCAGTATGGTCCAGTTTTGACCATTTATGAGCCGTTTTCAGTGGAGAACTTCTAGGAGATGACGTAATCAGTTGAACTTGGTCTTTTAGGCAGTGAAGCAACACTTTTAGGGACTTAGGAGCCCTCATTTTATGGAAATTTATGATTGGGGTTGAAGTGCCCAAAAATGTCTATAACAGGGAAGATGGTAAAAATGGAATAGGGGGAAAGGGAAAATGAAAAGAAGGGGAAAAATGAAAGGGAGGAGGAACCTTGGCCTCAACACAACAAATTTGCAACCCTAAGAGCAATGGCTTTGATGATTTCAAGTGGTAGGGTTTAGGCATTTTTATTACAACTATACACGGCCATAAACCATCATCATATCCACAAAATTTGATGAGCAAGCAAGATGTAGACCCTACCTCTCAATTTGAAGGGTTTCAAAGTGATTTGTTACAAGTTTGGCACAAATTCGGGCCTTTGTGGGTGTGCGTCGTGCAGCAAACCCAGTGCGCGACACTCTGTGTGTGCATCGTGCCCATGTATTTCCACCACTGTGGGGTCGTGCTCTGTGCACCGCGCTCCTCTATCTGTGCGCCACGCCTATGAAAATGACTCCAACCTCTCCTAAAACGCGTGCTAACTCTTCACAATGACTTTGCAATGTTTCTCTATGACCTTGGTATGCAAAATGACTTTTTTCCTTGTGGAAATTCTTTATAAAGACATTTTGAGTCATGGGTTTGATTTTTGTTTCTTCAAAACCCACTTTGCTTACGTTTTGCTTTGACACTTTTCCCTAATTTAATGCAACTTTGTATTTCACTTTTCCCTTTGAATTTTTAGCTAAAATGATGAAATTTTTGGCACTTTTTGTAGGGCTTGCATGACATGGAATTTGGCCAAGGAAACCATGACTGCGCCTGAAGAGATCAACTGGAGACTTTTTTGAAAATTATCACCAATGACACAATGTTTGACTTTTTATTCAAAATAGAGTTTTGAAGAACAGTCGTAATCTGTCAACATGACGATGAAATTCTTTGAATCACAGCTTTGTAAGGGCCTCCCTCTGGCCTACATGGCTTTATTGGACATAGTTGAAGACCAAATTGATCAATCCCTAGACCTAATGACTGAAAATGACTCTTGTCCATTAAAAGATCAAACATTGTTTGTCATGGACCTTAGTGAACGTTGATGAAAATACCTAAGCCAACAGGTGCTAGACATGAGGGGAAATGACTAACACGACCTTTTCCATCAGATTATGGCATGCCCCTAGCGGAATGCAACTGAGTTTATGGAGCGAGACTCCTAAAATGAAATGCAGAAAGAGTTTTGATCTCTGACAGAGGACTGACAAGACCGACTCTAACAACTTCCATTTTTGCTTTCTATAGTAGGTTAAAAGTGATCAGCAAAGACTCAAAAGGCTAGCAACAGTGCCTTGGCCTCTCTTCCTCCCTTTGGGACCATGATTTGAGGCAAAGACCCTGTTGCTGCCCAAAAACACATATTTGCCTCCATAGGACTTCTAATGTTTGCAGCCTTTTAGGAGGTTCATAGTCCACCTTTGCTTTGCTTTAGATCTTATTCATCATGCTCACTTCTTGATTTGTAGTAGTCTTCTTTCATGATTTCCTTTCCTACAGAATTTCTCAGCATTTCCTTTCATAGACCATAGTTTAGACCATTTTTATGCAAAATTCTGTTTTTCCTAAATGCATTCATTTCACTTGTTGCTTGATTTCCTTGGTTAACTATCTGTTTCTTTGTAGTAGATCTATCCAATAGTAGGCCATCTTATCAAAAAACACACCATCCATCTGATCCATGCCCTATAGGTATCCCAAATCTCACATCAATTCTACCCTAGTTTCCTGCATTTTTGCATAGAACTTCTTCCTCTCTCCTTGAGTAAACCCAATCATATTTTTCTCTCTTGGTGATCTGCGGTAGAACTTAGGCACCTTAACACCTCATTCCAACCTTCATCCACCTTTTTCACCCACTCTCGCACCCTCAAAACAATGGAAACTGCCTTTGGCCTCCTCCTGTAGGCCTCCTGTAGATTCCCTGTTTTCCTCCTATAGATTTCATGTTTCCTCCTGTAGATTTTCTTGTAGGCTTTATTTTGAAGGCCGAGTGTGGGAAAAGCCTCCAGAAGGCCACCTAAGACCTCCTAGAACTCATTCACACCATTCTACATCCTCTCAAGTCCCAAAACTGCCCTTCAACACCACCTATTCGTTGCCACATCCACACACAATAAATTACATGCATGTCAATTTCACCTAGAAATACATAAAAATCCAAAAATATGTCTTTTGCTTATTTACTTCTAGAAATAGCATAGTTAGATATTGTTTACTTCCTTGAATAGGTAATGGCATTCCTTTCATGGTTTTCATAGCACTTTCTGCAAAAGTAGAATTAGTTGGTTAATTAGGGTTCACTAGGTTTGCTTTACACTTCAGTCTTTCTCCTTTCTACAGTTAGAATAGCATCTATCTTTCTTTCCTTTCATCACATATAGAGCTTCTTCTAGAATCCATAGAATTTGGCTCGAGCTCCTATTGACCTTGTGTCGGCTAACCAAGTGACAACCTACAGTGAGAACTAGTACTTGTGTATACAACACCGATGCTTCCAAGTTTGTTACGAACTACCAGGTTGATAAGAGTAAAGTAGGCAGCCCAGGAGTTGCAGCATTATTGCTGTAATACTAGTGCTCACCACTGTCTCATAGGCTACTAATCCATACTTGGTCCAGTTTCTGGTTGAGTGGCTCCCTCAAGAAATTGTGCAATTTTGAATGGGAACTGAACTTCCCTCCAAAAATTGTGCAATCTTGACAGTTAGCCTACTGGGCTCAAAAATCCACAATCCTGTCAGTCAACCTTCCCAGGGAAAATTGCACAATTCTAGGAAGTAGTTAGTTTCTCCTCCTAGAAATTGCACAATCCCTCTGGGCAACCAACCCAACTTCCTCCCAAAAACTGTGCAAAATTTCCCCTCAGTCAAGTAGGTTCTTGCATGTGCCCTTAGGTTGACCGGTTCCACCCGGGACCGAGAAAAATTGAATTGCATGCATGGGCTACTTTTTCTCAAAATAGCAAAAAGCAACATGAAAAAACCATCCCTAGATTTTAGGGATCTATTTTTAGCAACTATAGGTTACATACAAATATCGTTTTAGAACCCTCCTCCAAGTGTCTCCTTTTCCTAGACTTGTGGCATGCGCGTCATGAGCCTCAAACTTATTTATTCGACACTTTAGAGCTCATTTTTCACATCAATATTGGAGCTTTGACATCCCACAGCACATCTAGGAGTCTTCAACACATCCAACTCAACTATTTCCGGATAAGTCCGCTTTACTTGTCTTTTGCAGCATTTCTGCCACTTTTTCTATTTTGGCTTGTGTGAGTGTTGTCTTCTTGATTTCTATGAATTCTTCTTTTTGTTTACATGCATATTATATTGTAGTAGCACCATTTCATTTTCCATTAGCATCTCATTGTTGTCACATGCATGATTTTATTTTGCATGAACGGTCGTCGATCCAGCAACTTGTCTCACGCACATGCATGTTGTTCCATTTTCTGAATCCTGAATTCAGTGTTTTCATGCATGACCACTCACCTATGATTACACTCATCATCTTCATGCATTCACACCTACATTTTCTTTCAGTTGCCCATCAGCCGATCTAGGTAAGCTTGGCCCAGACTCTACCTCACCAAGACAACATTGTGTAATTCTGAGAGGGAAGGCTCTACCTTCCTCCCAGAAAATGTGTAATTCTAGCCAGTGACTACCCTCCATTCTCGCCTTGCACAATTCTAAGACGAAATAACTGTTGGCCCATAAAATTGTACGATGCAGTCCCTGGGCCTGCAGCACTTGCTAGCTAAAATTACGTATTGGGCAATCCCAACACCTAGCAAGCCAATTTGGATTGTGCAATTCTAGTAGCCAGCCAGCCTTTAGACAGTCCAAACTACTTTTGCGTAGTTCTGAAAGATATTCTCACAACCTCCCAGTGAAAATTATGCAATCCTTGCCAGTCAATCCCTAGGTATGTAGCATGTCATCCCTCAAGTTTTCTTTTATTTTAGCTGAAAAATTTCTTGCTATGCATATCGCCATGCCTCTAGATATAGAAAGTGTTCATCCATCTCTCAACAGTTCAGGATCAATGGCCTCCAAGTGAGTAGGATCAAAGGACACCGATGGAAGCGCAACTGGAGCAGTAGTTGAGCGAGTGTCTACAAGTTTACCCATCTATGATGACACCAAGTTGATTGTAGACAAAGACATAAAAGATGAAATTGCAAGAGGTCAATGATGCATTCTCATGCACATTTGGGGAACATCTTGAAGACCTCCAAGTCTATGTGAACATTTGAAAGTTCGTCTTGTACCAGATTGCATGCAGGTATTCCCCATTCCTATGCGCAGACATGATACAATGGATCGTCTCACACACTGATCCCAAGACGTTGTCATTAGAAAGTGTCAAAAGGACTGAGATTGCTACCTTCAAGGCACAGGATTATTACTAGATGTATCATTTGTTGAAGCTAGTGATCATCATGGAGACACCTTTCAGCCTACCCAACAGCAATGCCAACTCCAAGGATATCTTGAAGAATTGGGTAAAGGAGCCAGCCAAATTCAGGATGACACCCAACCTTATTTACAAGAAAAATATACTACAGAAGCCATATCAATACTTGGTAATCTTTACATGTCACTTGTATGGCCAAGAGAGCATAGAGACCTTCCTGCAAAGTTGGGTGATCGCGTTGGACCAACTGGCTAGTGAAGGCAAAGCATGAAACTGGTCTGACATATTGGCTCAAAGGCTGAAGGAATAGGTCACAGGAGCTTAGCAACTCCCCAAAGGTCAACAAGTAGAAATCTACATGTTTGCCTACAACTTGGATGAAATTGTGCCTGTCAGGATTTCCCAGGCATGAAGTGGGCATGGACATCAGCGGAAACCTTTGTTAACACTTATTGTAAACTAATTTTTGAATGCAGCTTCAGAGGAGTTATCACATAGCTGTCAGATCATTTTGTCACTCCAATGTACAAGATGATATTTGAGCTGGATCCACCTTGCATGTCAAAGGCAACAATAGAGGCACTGATCGATATATTGTATTGGTATGCCTCACCATCCGTCACCTTCATATGGATGTACAACATGGAGAAGCCTCTATGTGTTTTGCCAAAGTTTTCCATGGACAAGCTTGTCATGCAAGAAGCATCATACCACATATCAACAGGACTGTCAGCTAGGCTGCACCGAAAGAAGAAGGAACCTTGGCCCACTCTTCCATTGTGGATCAAGTTGTATGAGATATGAAACCTCAAGCATGCAAATTTCAAAACAAAGGAGATCAAGAAATATCCTTTCAACAGCTAAAGCTTCAATTCATATGACCCACATTGTATCGTGAAATATCACTCCACAAGAGTACAGTTTCAATGGATCCACAGGGGCATGTCATTGGGTGGAGGAACACCCATAGAGATATTGTTATAGCTTCTCCAAGCCCAATGAGCCAGTTGACATCGCTGTGGAATGGTTAACAAAGCATCGTGAAGCGGAATCTAGGAGAGCACCAACAGCAGTAGTAGTAGAGGTAAACATATCGGCTCGCGAGAAAGGCAATAGGAATATTGTCGACCGAGCAGAGGCAGAACAAAGCTGAAAATTCATAGCAGACCCACTTGTGCATAAATTAGCTTTGAAAATAGAGGCAAAGAGGCAACAACGCGATAAGAGGAACGCATAAAGGCAAAAAGAAAAATGGAGAATGGAGGAAATAGAGAAGGAGTTGCATGAATTGAAGGAGAAACTCCTAAAGGAATAGGACCTGCGCAAAGAGGAGAAGAAAGTGTAGTAAGAATAGGTACAACAGGGGGCACAACATGTATAAAGAAATGAAACTACACCCATACATGTGGTAGACTCATCTAAATAGCTAGCATCAAGCAGACAGGGTAAGTAGTTGCAGGAGTAGGAATTCACTCAAGATATTGAACAAACCCTTGAATAGATGGATATAGATATGGAGTAGCATGAGTTAGAGAAATACATCGACCTCATGCCTTACCACCAAGATTTCGACCTACCAGCTTCACTAGATCTAGAAGCAGATAAATTCACAAGCGACCAAGGAGACACAGAGATCCTTGGAGACAATCCAGAAGGAGAGATGCACAACGTATAATTCAATGAGTCACAACATAGAGTTGTGAAATCTCGCATAGTGTCTACTCCAGATGACAACATATCTCCTACGTAGTTTGAGGAATGAGTGATCATGTATGATGTGTGCAAACATCAAGTAGCATTGGCTGATGCTGCTAGAGCATATGCCAAAGCCACTAGCTCGAGTGTTCACTTCCTGATAGCTGAGAATGAGCGAATGGCTAAGGGATACAGACAACCAAGCAAGGAGGAGGACTGGTTACAACATCTATCCGAGCAAAGTTGAATAAGGCAATACTAGATGAAGTATTTTCCCTTGAAGCAGTGTTGCGGGTGTTGTATTCCAAGTTTGGTCGCATGCATAAGGCAGTTGTCCATCTAAATAGTTGGCAACAATGATTTTTGGCTTATTGGGGCCTGACCTAGGTTCAGAAGTGATTTAGCCAAACAAATCCTGAAACTACCGGCCCTTTTGGCAAAAGTCTGTGGTGCGTGGACTGAGGTCTCACCTGAGGTAGTATGGGAGGGTGTTGGAACCATGTTTCTGCACCCTAGTAATGTCTTGATGAAGTATAGGAAGCTCGCGAACTTAACATGCGCGCTTCGCTTCTCCGTGCAACTGTCTGTTCTTCGTCACTTATGTGATTGCTTCCGTGTAGCTCTATGAAGAGCATGAAGAAGTGTTGTCTAGATCCTTAATCCTTAATGTGCTTATTATTATAGATCTTAACTTAATTGTGTGGGCCCAATATTCTCATTAATCATTCAGTCATTCATAACAAGTGTGGGCAATCATAAAACTGTAAAAGGATGCATAAATAAAACAGAAGCATAAACACACAATATTTCATAATCAACTTATCTTTTATTACTTCTCTGTTCAAGTACAAACCCAACTCCGCCCTACGCAGTCAGTTGCAGGGGGGCCACGCACACAGCTCTGGACTCTACCAAGCCTCTACATACACAGGTGTAGAGCCTCTTCCTACTACTACAACCCAAGACTTGGACTTACAGACTTAGAGCGAATTCATCATTCAAGAACATCATAAGACTTAAGACTTCCTTTCCACTTAGAGCCTCGCTCTATTTATACAATCCCATGGTCCGCGAACCATGGGTAGGCTGACATACCATACATTAAATTACATTATTTTAGGGCAGACAACCCTATATTGTCGCATTCCGCACCTGAATTTTACAGGGTCTTTACATTACATTTGACCAAAATTTAGGCTTTGAGCCCCAAAAACCTGCTATGGGGGGATCCGCTGCCCAACAGGCCCCGAACACAATCATCGTGACTCATCCTCGAGTCACTCTGCTGGTGTGGAAATCTTTGCATGAAATCCATCCGTGTCTCTATTGCACGAAGGTCCGCAATGCACCATGCTATCGTCGTCTGGATCTGCTCCATTTCTGCTTCTAAATCATCTGCATTTGACTTGATTCTCTACTTTGATGTCGGCTTCAAGTACCTGTGTTTATAGTCCCGCATCTCTATCCGGCTTGTCAGGTTGTGAAGACTACACTTTGGTCGGTTAGTCAGACAACCGGCCCACCCGTGTAGGGCTTCAAGCGACTACCATTTACTGTTCCTGGGAAGGGTTCTCCATTAAGTTTGACTAGCTAGATCGCGCCTCTGTCTGTAACTTCTTTTACCACATATGGTCTTAACCAATGCATTCTGATTTTTCCCGTAAATATTTTGAAGTTGCTGTTATACAGCAACACTAAATCGTCTTAGCAACAAATCATCCCAAATCTCGTTCTTAATTTGTGTCTTAATTGCTCGTCGCCCGCTCATTTCTGCCTTAAATTGGACCTCTTGTCATGAACAGTGACACCAATGGTCACCTCCCAACCTAATTGCATAGTAGCACAGCCCCCTATCCGCAGCTATGACCTCTGTGACATATCGATCCTGTGTGCAACCTCCTTGTTGCACAGCTCCCATACAAACTCTTTTATAGTCTTGCGCTCTCTTTCAACTACTTGGAGCGTTGAGACTATGCTTCCTACAAATAGTCAGGTGGTCGTACCACTGGTGGGAGGCTTCAAATCACCTTCCGCTTTGGTCCACGGGCCCTCCTTAATTATCCTCGCTCCAATCAATGCCTTACGTTCCTCCTTATACGGTGCGCTCCCCTGTTTACTTTGTCTGACAAGGTGAGGTCGCAGCCATCTTAATATAGCCAGAAATTCTTGGCGACACTCTTCTAATGTGGTGGTATGGCTTCCCATATCTTGTGTTGCCCTTCTATCAATGTGACATGTTTGTGCAATTTCAATTTCCAGTTTTCCGATTTCCATGGCTAGTAACATGCTTTTTTGCTTCATTCTTACTCGAACTTCTCCGAGTTCACGAAGTTTCAAGTTCCCTCACTGAATGACTTCTTACAACTGCATAATTCCTTTACCGAGATCCTCGCATACTGTCCCAACTATGGGAGTTGTTTTACGGGGATTCTTCTCTACTCTTATGGTTTCGTCTCTTCTCGTCAGTGTTGGAATCACTTCTGCACTCCAGTTTTTGCCTATGGCCCTATAGGTCCATCGAACCACTAGTACGCATAAGTCCCAGTCAGTTCATGGTGAACTCTGTTCATGATTCTGTATAGATTTTTGAATGCTCTAACATGGAGTATTTATCGCTTTTCCTGCTGCTGTGTCTGGTTCTGATTTTCGATCCTCAGCCTGGGATGTGCTTTCACAACACATGTCTTCACCCATCGAAACAGGTGGGCATGCAAGCTACTTCATCCTAGCTGCCTGGCTCTCAATGGATGTTAGGGATATCTAAATCGTAAGTGCATATGTCTTCTACATTCACCCCAGTTTCCAATGGTCTTATGATGTGCACTCCAACATCGTGTGGGTGTTGCGCACAGCACCCATTCCATTGCACCATATCGCTACTATTCTGATATTGCGCTTTCAAATTTGTCCAGGAATTCATCCACCGCTATCACCCCATCATATGTTGGTAGTTCCCTTGCTTCTATCATCATGCACCATATTGATCTAATCATCATATTGCAATTCAGCGTTGTCACTTCATGCAACCAATTTTGCCAGCGTTCTACTTCTTCGTTTGAATCTAAAGTATAAGTATTGTTGTGCTCCCATGCGATTCTCCCATCCACAGTCAGATTCACTAGATCTTGGTCTTGTGTCGTTATCTAGTAAATAAAATCTAGCTCATTGTCACGCACTGCTTCAGTGTAGCGTGCTCCTTTGGCTAGATCTAACAGAACTACTATGCGTAGGGAATTTTTCTCAAATATCATCTTCTGCTTCTTTAGGTTAATGACTCCATTCATATCAGTGGCCCCGTCTATTCCTAGCAACGCATGATAAGGATTGTTGTCATTGACAATCTCTATTACTTCAAAGTTTGTCTGTGTGCTCACGCCTTTGATATCAACTGTTACTCCTTGCAACCTTCCCATGGGAAAACTATTTTGTTGGTTCACCATTCGTAATTGAATAGGTGACCACTATAATGCGGGCCTGCCCATACAATCCCATGTCTGCTTCGGTAATACATTCATATTCGAACCCAAGTCTAGGATCACCTGATGCATTTAATATTTTCTAATCTACGTCATCAACCTCATTTCCCTCCCGATATGTAATGTATGCTTCCCAAATTTCTGGACTACACGCGGTTCCCCTAACCTTGCGCACTTGGTGATCAAATCCTGTAGTCCCTTAACTGCCTTATCGTAATGCATCAGTTTCATAAATGTCCCTAAAAAGGTAGTAATCATAGAAGAATCCATTCCTAGCTCTGGTCAATCCTTACTACCTAAAGTAGAGGCCTCCACGAAGCTCTTCTTAGCTTCCATGAACATCTGTTTCCGGGAAAACTAGTGTCTTTTCGATCTGCTAGTTCCACTAAGATGGGTAGCTATCTTAGAAACAAACAATCAAAGTAACTTGTGATTTCCTTTATGTATGATAGATAAGAGAGAAGCAGAGAGCACCAACCTGAATCTTTCACTTGGCTCCTTGCTTGTTTCCTCTCTCCCTTGATAGAGCTTACCACTCCTTTCCTACTTGTCCTGCTTTAGAGAATACCTGTAGAGGAAAAGTAACAAAACACCATCAAAGCATAGAGATCTATAATACCATAAACAATGTAGAACCATAAATACATTAACTCTACAATTGCATTCACAAATAGCAAGATTCACAAATACACAAGTATATGGAGGAAAACTCAAATAAATTTATTGATAATAGAAGTAGAAGAGAGGATTACAACCCAGCTGTCTGATCCAGCATCATCCTCCTAGCATGGAAGCCCTCTTCACCTCATGAAAAGCAAGATCACCCAACAATACGATGTCTCAAAGAGAAACCAACTGCACTTCCTTACAAATTACAAAATTCCAGCCTATAGATCTCTTAGAGGAGGGATCCATTTATAGATATTTGCAGAGGGGTGAGTCAACTTCTGGGTTTTTTATTAGTGTCATTTTGCTGATAGTCAGGGAAAATTTTAAGAACCCCCCCTAAATTTATAAATATAATAAATGGACGAATATCCATGGTATATAGGAAAAATGGAAGGCGGTTTTATCAATAATATAATATGTATATATAATTTTTTGGCGAATCTCTCACCAGGCATGTCGAATATTTTACTCAATTATAAAATCTTGTAAGGTCTTGGCAAGTCTTTCACTAAATAATAAAACTTTGTAAAGTCCTAGTGAATCTTAGCATTGTGAACTCTTAGAGAATTTTTTGAAAAAGTATAAAACCATATATGACAAGAGCCACATGGTGGCAATATCACTATTTTTTTTTCACATTTCCACAACATGGAACTTGTTTATAAAATTATAAAAAAACCAAACAAGTCCCTTATAATATGTAGGTAAGCTTATAATAGAGTCTGATACCTCTACTATGCTTGTCTTCGTTCAAGTGTCATATCTGCTATACTTAACACTGTGAATCACAACTCTCTCAAAACTCAACTCTATAGGTAATTAAAACAGTTGGAAATTGAATCTGACAACTCTATAAAAAGGATTAGTGAAATAGAAGCTTTTGTGAATGAGCCCACTAACTATCACTGCTAAACAATCAATCTAGACTATGAAGTCTTCCATCTTGATCACAATCGTGCTCACGATCAAGGGAGTGCGACCACCTGGCTTAACATAATGGCCATCATAGTGTCACTTTGAATCTCCTTTCCTGTGTGGATGTTTTGACAAATCAATGTGAAATCAAAGTCACTTTGAATTTTCTTTCCTGCGAGGGATCACATCCACAGTGGATTAGTAAAAGATAATCTACTATATATTATGTTCAAGAAACTGACTACAATATACAGTGGAAACGAGACCTGAATTCTTATTCTGAATTTGAATATCTTAGGACAACATAAGAGATAAAAATGCATATGACCTTAGTAGCTATAAAACAATCACTCCATCATTACAAGACCACCTAGATTTTAGCACTTGATCTAAATAATGGCACTAGTTGCAGTGCTTATTTGCATTAACACCATGGAAAAGCAACAACAATGTTTCAAAGCACACTTACTGGAAAAATTGTAATGTTCCAAGAATATTTAATGATAGCATATAAACCTTGTACTATGGTGGGGAAACTAGGGAACCCAAATCTTGGAAGATATCTCATACCAAATCTGAGAAAAAAATAAAAAAGGGAAAAAATCAAAATCTATAAATCAAGCAATGAATTGTTTACAAATCAAATACAATTCCTTTAACTAACAGTTAAATTGTGGTGATATATTTAAATATTTAGTAAGAGAGGAACTTCAAACCATGGAATATTACCTTTGTCATTACAATCATCCCTCAGTGACTGAGATTACAAATCAATACTTATGGAAAGATTGTAAGAAATTCTGTGAAATAGTAAAGCATAACCTCTATTTTCAAGCAACAAAATCAAGACATTGTTACATCTAGAGCCATAATTGATACATAATCAATGAATCAAGTCCTTGTATGGCACAGGCTTGTTTCACAACCTCTATTTTCTCAATAACAAAATCAAGACACTGTATGTGGTTATTTCCAAAAGGAAACTGCATTTTAATTTGGAAGAGGATCTTATCAAAATACATGGATTTATTCAAAGCTACAAAGCCTAATGGGTTACTGAAAAATAAGTTGGAATATGGGATCATGATACTTAAATTGAAAAAAATATGCTTTCCATTTAGAAACATTACAATTATACAATGTTTTTTGAAAGCATTAAAATTTGAAATTGGGCCTTTCTATCAAGACAAATTTTCATTAATAGAATGTACTTTCCTACCTGAAACGTTGTAGATATCCAAGAAAAACTTGAAAAGTATAAGAGAACTTAGCGTAATGTACTTTCTTTCCTTCCTTAACATCATTAAAGAGTTGAGGTTCCCCAAGTCATCAGGTAACATTCAAAGGAAATGACAGTTAGTAATAGTCCAATTCACAACTGAAGATGTGTCACAAATATGAGGGGGCATCTCCTCCAAATCACAAAAGTTCTCCAGGTTAAAATCTAGCATTATTGGAAGCTTAATGCTCCACTGGGTGTTATTGAACCTAGACATTTTTCCAATCAACACTAAAATCTTAAAGGTAGCTTCTCTAAGTCCTACATGACTTTACTATGCTCTTGAAGTGGGGGCACATGCAGGCTCTCCAAGTGAATCGTCTTAAACTAAGTGAAGGTAAGGCCGATAGATCATTCAGTGTGGATCTCTTTAACCCATAATTGAATACTATGTCTCTCTTGAACCCATAATTGAATACTATTAGGACTTTCAAATTTTTCATGGAACTCAAAAATGTTGGAAGAAATTATTTGCTTCCAGAAAAGAGTAAAACTAAAGCCTCTGCTTGAGGACAATTAATGTCACACCACTAACACTTCTCCATGGAATCTGTATAGCTAAACCACAAATGTAGAACTCCATTAGAATATTGTGTTTATTGAATACACAAATGAAATCATTGCGTTTCTTTAAAATATTTTTTGAAATCAAAATTACTGAAATTACATATTGATAACCTAGTGGGTGTAAGATAAAATTCACCCGTGTCATTC